>JAOWBP010021245.1:0-128535 GCA_028571105.1 Tragopan temminckii | reverse complement strand
CCAACACGAAGTGAGATAGGGATAACTTTATTTGTGAATCGTAATTCCACGCTTTATAGTTTATTTTTTTCGGTGTAGAAAGAAAACATATGGCGATTCGATATATCGATATTCGATATTTCAAATATCGATATTAATATCGATATCGAATTGATTTTTTTTCGTTAACAACAAATTTTTGTTTATTTAAATTTTCTGGTTATAAATAAATAAATAAAGTGATTAAATAAATAAATAAGTGATGATAATGATGATAATCGACTTTGTCGAATTTATGGAATGGTTGCTGCTCTAAGTTAATCAATTAATTGATGAATGGATCTATTAATAGGAATGCATGTGAGCACCAATCCAATGAAGATAATGTGGAATATAAGTGTAAACACCAGGATAACCTTTTTCAGCGCAACCGTATCCAAATGAAACAACACCAGCTTGATACCATCTGCCATTGTTTTGTGGAATGAGCATTGGTCCACCGGAATCACCCTGTATCAACAAAAATCAATTTATTAAAACAATCGCAATCAAAATTGATTGGTTGATTTCATCATAATGTTACCTGGCAAGTATCTCGTCCACCATTTTGCATGCCAGCACAAATAACATTGTTCCAATTGAAATAATAATTAATGCCCAACAAGTCATTGTAAATGGTTCGACATTTGTTTAGACTGAAGATTGGAACTTTAACCTGGTACAAGGTGTCAGATGGCTGGAAATCCATTTGATCGTGCACGCCCCAACCAATCATGGTAGCCTGTGTGCCCAAATGTCTACCAATGTTGCTGTTTGGTTCTGGCAGGCAGACCGGTGCAATATTTCGATTATTCTCAAAATCCAATGATTTTTTCATTCGTAACAAAGCGATATCATCGTTGTGGTATTGTGGTGTATAATTTTCATGGACGACTATTTCTTCAATTTCAACAAATTCTCCTGAACTGGTTAAATCATGTGCACCAACTTTAACAAGATAATCACTTGGATGAACCGAATCATCGCTTCTATAAACACAATGGGCAGCGGTCAATATGTATCGGCTGTTGATGATGGTGGCGCCACATTGGAAGAATTTTCGGCTATCACGAACCCGGTACAAAGCAGTAGCCCACGGCCAGGTGTGTGGCGTGGCTTCGTTTCCGCCCACAATCAAATCACCTTTTCGTTGTGGTCGAACACCGCATTCTAAAAAGCAAACCGACAACAAAATTGTATGTATATTTTTTGTCGAATTTAATAAAATAATTTTTAAAAAATCATCAAAATTTAGAATGTTAGCAAAACAAACCGGGAATCTGAAGCGGATAACGTTCCATTGCTATTTCATTTGGACAACATTTGATCAAACGATTCTTTCCATTGCAACCAACTGATGTGAAATTGCCAAGATTGGGACAAGCACCGATCGTACATCGACCTGGCTGTCCTTGTCCGGTTGCACATTTCGGCACTGAACCAAGATTGATGATTTGATCAATTATCTCCACGATGCTTTTATTATCGGTTTCATTGACCAAACCAAAAAATGATCTTTGTTCAAATGATTGTTGATCAAGTGGATTGGTGCTTGTCTGCTGAATCCACAAACAAGGCACAATTACCATAATGGCGATACAAGAAATATAATTTTTCATGATTGTAGCACAACAGGTAAGAATAATTCAAATCACTATTTTAAAAAGAATTCACTAATTTTAAGTAAAAATTTTTTAGATCGTTTTTTGCTGTTTGGTTGTTTAGTTGGTTAGTTGATTTTGGTATGATTCTTCTGGATGAAACACCGGGCATATTTATACCTCGAGCACCAGCATTTAGTTTGTTTGGTTTTATTATTTCACTTTAACAGAACAGAATGACGTACGGTAATTCCTCAAAACAACACCAACAAACAAACAAACAATCGTGTTTGAATGATAATCGGAAACAAAACACCAATCATCACACACACCATTACCAACCACGTATGTAATTAACGAACGAAATTGAATCAATGTTGTGCTCTCTCTCTCTCTCTCTCTCCTAAACCACCAATTAACTAAACAACAGAAAACAAACGTATGGTTGCACCGTAAAAATATATTGTCGTCGTTGTTTTTTTTACAAAAAAAATTGGTGCCAAGGAAATATAACGAAAGCGCAACGATGACATATTGTTCGGCCATCATCATTCAACATCATATTCAATGATGGAACAACAACAACAAAATACCATCGGACTATATAACTAGATCTAGATCCCAATGTCATGGATCATTGGTAATAATCAACTAAACAAAATTATCATCCATAAACACAATATCCTTTGACCATGATATGTACCAGGAGAAATTATCAATTTAATTTAATTTAATTTAATCCATAAATCATCATCATCATCAAAAACAACATCTAATTCAATGTCAATGCGAATGTCAAACCTGTGAAACCAGCAAATAAAACCAAAAAACATCAACACACCGGAAAAACAAACATGGATTTGTCGTCACACACACAATGAGCAACAAGCAACAGTGTTGTTTATTCAATGCGATATTTAAATATTATTAATTTTAATTTTACCATCTTAAGATCATAAATTAATTTTGTTTGTAAACAACATCTTGTAGCACACACACCTGATGGTTATTTTATCCAAGGATTCTCCTATGAGCCGAAAGAAAAAAAAACATTGACAACCTTGTCATTGATCTTGTTGTTTGGCTATTTCACCCATTCTTTCCCAAAAAAACAGATTATCATCCGGGCAATCAACAAGGGTTATTTTCCAAAATATTTTCCAAAAAAGAAGAATGAACGATTCATTTATTCAAAAAATGAAGAAAATATTCCAAAAAGATAAAAAATAAAAATAGAATCAAAATAATAAACAAAGAGAACAAGTGTGTTTTTGTGGGCTTGTGGTTCAGGCACATTTTGTTTTGAAATATTTTTGTTTTTCAATGTTTTACAATTTTAATTACAATTAAAATTAATTGTAATTGGATTTACTGTAATTAATTTTACATTTATGATTTATGATACAAAACGAAAAAAAAATCAAATGTATCCAAATACTTTTTTGTGGTGGTTTGATTGATTTGGTTCCAGAATTTTTTAAAATTTGATTTGGTTCCATGATCAATGGAATTTAATAATAATCATAATCAACAGCATTATTATTATCATTATTAATAATGTTATCAATAATGTTATTATGTTCAGGTGAAGATGATAAAAAATAGCTTTCTGAATGTTTAGGACAATAAACAGTGAATTGTTCTTCATTAAAATAATAACCTGTTCTTCTGGCACATGGATAATGAACCATGATGGTTGGAGATTTTTTAGATGCCGAACATGGATGTATGGAACAACATATCGTGGCACCAACCTTGTTGCATATGTTACATTTGGTGATTAATGCTTTATTTAAAACTTCAATACTAAATGAATTAAATGGAAAGCTTGGTGATGTTTGTGGTGATGGCATTCCCCATATGTAACAATCTTCATGTATCCATAATTCGGTTGGTACTAAATTTCATTTAATTTAAATTACAATTCATAATTTTTAATTAATAATAGTAAATACTTACAATGTATTCCTTTATCAACTTTATCTTCAAAATTCGACCAATAATATGGACCATAAAGAAAGCCAAGATTTTGATGATTATTTTTACATTGACATAATATACAACACCAATCATCTAATTTATCTTCACTTCCAGCTTCAGTTAATTTACTTTTAGCTTCGTTTAATCTTCTAGATTTTGCATTTTGATTTGTGGAACTAGCGGAACCTTTTTTCGTTGAATGATTAACTTTTTTATTGTTATGATTTAAGAAATGATCATTATCAATATTATTCATTAATGTTTTAAGATTTGATTTGTTGTTTTTATGTTGATGATTGTTGGACGATGAAGTTGAAGATGATCCAGTTTGCTGTAAGAAATCATCTTTTGGTTTATTTACAATGCAATATTCATATTTTTGCTGTGGTGGCAATTGTTTTTGTATTGTATCATCGTGATTATTTTCCACAACAACATTCTGTTTGATCGATTCATTTCTGTAATTATCATTCAAAACGGTCAACCTGACCACTGGTCCACTAAACGATGTCGGCATCGGTGTGATCGAATATTCATCTGACCATTTATTTTTAATCAACATTTTAATATGTCCATTACAATCGTTTGTAATTGATTGATTCTTTTTTCTATTCTTTTTTGAATTATTTTTAATATCTTTTTTGTTAATTGATGATTTTTTTGTCGTTTTAGTTTTTGTTGTTGGTTTTTTCTTCTTTTTAGTTGATTGATTATTATTATTGTTGTTGGTTGTTTTTGATGTTGGCTGTTTTTTTGATTGTGCATCGGAAGATTTTTTAATTTTAGAATTTGTTGTTGTTGGTGAAGATTTTGATTTAGTTTCATTAGATTTTTTCTTTTTAATGTTGCTATTTTTCTTGGTTGTTTGTTGAGCATTTTTATTGATTTTTTTCTTATTTTTGTTGTTGTTTGTCGGTAATCCTTCCGTTCCATCCATCGTTTTTTTGTAAGAGTATGACCAGTTTTTAAATTACAATAATGAGCATCTTTTAATAAAAAATTATCACAATTAATTAAGAAAAAATGGTAAAAAACAAAATGACTTACTTAAAAAGTTTCATTGATTATTGTAATAAGCCATTGATTGATTATAATGCATCATGTTTTTGCATTTCATTTAGCTGCTTTCGATCATTGATCATTTAGACATTTTTTCAAAAAATACAATTTTCAAAATCTTTGTCGAAAAAATGTGATATGAAACAACTGAAAAATATTATTATGTTTTATTAATAAAATTATCACAATTTTCAAAAAAACACTTTGATTTTTTTTTCAATTTGTTATATTTTTGGGGAAAAAACAAGAATAAACAAAATGCAATTCACCCTTGTTTTGGGCAAAAATTATTGTTAAGCGTGCATGCACGATTATAACAATGATCCAATTACTTATATATTGCGCGCCATCTTTTGCCAAAATCATAAAAAATAATTCATATATTCTTGACCATAATAGATCTGGTCAATGGTCAAATTTGACCATAGATGTTCGAGGATTCTAGATTTACCAAGGTTTCAGGATCCTTATTACAAAACCATTTAATCTGTTTAAAAAGGTTTGTTTTCGGATTTTCGGATTCTTGGAAATCGATTTTTTTTATTTTTTTTAATTCTTTCAGGAACTACTTTTAACCTTTAACCTTTCAACCTATTGACCTTTGAAAAACGAAGATAATTTTTTCAAAAAAAAGAAGAAATTTTAACCATTAATTTTTTCGGGGTTTTTTCGGTGAAAAAAAACATCAGATAAAAAAACAAAATTTCCGAGAAAAAACCTTGTCGAGACACCTATTTTATGAACGGTAAACAAACAACAGACAGGTAAACAACAACAACAATATAACGGCTTATTTAGAAGAACTCAACAAAACAGAAGACTTGATTAAAAAAAATAATCTTTCTAGATTTTTTTTTAAATTTATTAAGAAATTTAATTAACAAAAATAAATTTTAAAATATTTTTTTAAAAGGTAATCAATCATTTATGATTTATTTGAATATTTAGGGATTTTTTTTTGAAAATCCAAAGTGATAAAATCATTTGTCTTCGAAACGAGGAAAAAATGCCAACAGAGTTGAACATATCATATAAATTGTGTGCATATACACGTACATTGATTATTGTTGCTGGTGGTGCTATTGGTGCTATTGAATTTCCTCTTTAAAAAACCACAAAACGATTTGCCATGGTTAAATGATAATGTTTTTTGTTGTTTGTTAATTTGTTATTCTTATTTAGTTTGACGAGTTAGACGTGGCTGGTTGCTTAGCGAGAAAAAATAAAATTTTTCTTCGGAAAGCTGAACAAGAAATGTTAGAACATAAAAAAGACTTTGAAATGAATGTTCCCTATGGAACGATACGAGGAAAGATTTGGCATCGTCCTGTAAATGATTCACAACCACCAATCGATGATAACACCATTAGAGTTTTAGGTTTGAATCTTTTTTTAATTTAATTTGATTTTTTTTGTAATTAATTAATTTTGTTGTTATCGTTCTTAATAGCATTACACGGTTGGCAAGATAATTGTGGAACATTTGATACGTTGATACCGTTATTACCTGAAAATCTTTATTTGGTTGCAATTGATTTTCCTGGACATGGTCTCAGTTCACATATGCCAGCCGGTTGTCCATACAATGATACCATATTCGTCATTGAAGTAGAACGTATTGTTCAGTATTTAGGTTGGAAAGAGAAATCATTCTCCATATTGGGTCATTCAATGGGTGCAGCTATTGGAATGTTTTATGCTTGTCTTTATCCTAAATCGGTGAAATGTTTGATTGCGTTGGATATGATCAAACCGTTGACGTTTCCATCGGAAAAACTGACTGAAAAAACAAGAGAAGGCATTCAACAATTCTTGCAGTTAGAAGCCAAAGTCATAACGAATGGTGTCACCAATAATAATGCTGATAATAAATGCAATGGTGATAATAAGATCACCAACACAGTACCGTTGTATGATCACGAAGACGCCGTCACAAAATTGATTAGTGCACATTCAGTATTCGGAAAGATTACACGTGAAGGTGCAGAAATATTGCTGAAACGTGGATCAAGACCATCGCCAGATAATTCAAACAAGGTCTATTTCAGCCGTGATAATCGTTTGAAAGCAATATTGTTTCAACGAATGGACAACGATGGTTTAATGAATTATTTCCAACAATTGTGTTGTGATTTATTGATCATCAAAGCACAGAATGGTGTTCGTTTGGATCCAGAAGAAGTTTCGAATCGATATTTGGAATTGTATAAACAAAAATGTTCTAGATTTGATTTTGTAACGGTACCAGGAGGACACCACGTCCATCTATGTGAACCAAGCAATGTTTACCAAAAAATTATCGACTTTTTAAATGTTTCCTATTCTTCACAGACATAAATGTGTAATTCGTTCACTAATCCCGGTTTGTTTGATGTCTTGATTTCAAAAAACCAAAAAAAAAATAGGATTTCAAATCTTAAAAAAAATTTAGTATTATCTAACCAAGGAAATTGAATTAATTAATTAACTAATTAAGATAATTATTTTGCAAATTATTAAATTATAAAATTTAATGGGTTTAATTTAATTAAGAATTTTAATTAAAAGTTGAAATTTTTAAATTTTTGTTTGCTGGTTATAAGAATAATTTCCGTAATTGTTTTCTATTAAAAAAAGAAATTTTCCAGGAATTCTGTTTTTTTTTGTTTTTGTTTTGGTTGTCTGTTGTGGTTTGGTTACCATGCCACCATCAAAGAAAGAAGTGTGAATAAAGTTTCAGAAGGTTCCAAATTTTGTTTTCAGAATGTTCCAAATGGCGTTTGTGAGACTGATTGATTGAAACTGTTTTTTTGTGGGTGTTTGTTAAGTGATCCAGTGGAAAGTTGCCGAAGAAAAAACATGTTCAAGAATACATTCCAAAGTGGATTTTTATCTGTGTTGTATTCGATTGGTTCGAATCCGTTACAAATTTGGGAGAAAAAAGTGAAAAATGGAAGCATCAAACGTATCACTGATAACGATATACAGAGTTTGGTCATTGAAATAACCGGATCGAATGTAGCCACGACATATATCACCTGTCCGCCTCAACCTCGTTCCAGTTTAGGAATCAAATTGCCATATCTGATATTGATTGTAAAAAATTTGGATAAGTTTTTTAGTTTTGAAGTGGAAATCCTTGACGACAAGAACGTTCGTCGTCGTTTCCGTGCATCTAATTTTCAATCGGTAACTCGTGTAAAACATTTCATTTGTTCAATGCCGTTACGTTTGGATGAAGGATGGAACCAAATTGCATTCAATTTAAATGATTTCTGTAAACGTGCATACGGAAGTAATTATGTGGAAACAATTAGAGTGACCATCAATGCTAATTGTCGTTTAAGGAGAATATATTTTGCTGATAGAATGTATTCGGAAGATGAATTACCAGCTGAATTCAAGCTATATCTTCCTGTCACCAGCAATAATAACAATCACAATTTACCAACCACTTCTAATCAAACCATCTCAACATCTATTCTTGATTAATTTTTTTAATTAAATTAATTAATACTCCTTTTTTTAAAAAAAAATTAAAATTGAATTTTTCAAAAAACAAAATTCCAAAATAAAAAATGAATTAAATTAAATCACAGCATTTATGAAAGGCTCTTTGTTTTTTGCATGCATGTTGCAACACGTTTGTTTGTTTTAGTAAAACAAATTAAATCCTCGAGTGGTTTTTTATCTTTTGTTGGTTTTATAAAAGATTAAAAAGAATTAACTCCCCTGGATTTTATTTTTTTGGATTTTTGGGTTTGGTTTTTGGAAATTTTTAAAAAAACCGAAGAATAATTTCTCACCAAAATGCCTAAAAACAAGAAAAATCAATCAAATGAACAATCTGAATTTTATAGAAATTTATTTTCAATCAGAAAAGTTGATTTAAGGTTGGTTAAATTAAATTAATAAAATGATGATTTTAAACGATAATATTTAACCATTTGTTTTTTTATTATTATTTGATTTAGCAATGATTATTGGAAGACGATTTCTTCGAAAAAAGGTCTTGAAGATGAAGATTTTGAATCATTTTGTATGGCAATATCATTAAATGAAAGTGATCTACAAAAAAGAGAAACAATTCGTTCAATGATTGAGGTGATGTTATTAGAAAAGTTGATTTGTTGTAAAGTGATTAGTTTTGGTTCGACGACCAGCGGTCTTGGATTCTATGATTCAGACATGGATTTGCATGTTCAATTAATCGATAACAACACTAAAGAAATCATTTCGGTGCCAAACAATGAAGCTGATAATTCATTAAAATTCATATCGCAAGTCTTAAAGAAAAATAATTTAAAAAATTTTTTCATTATAAAACATATAAAAGCTTCGTGTCCGATCATAAAATTGATACCGAGAAACAATAATCATCAATTTCGATTAATAGAATGTGACATCAATGTTACTAATCCGTTTGGAAATTTTAATTCAATATTTTTACAATTTTTGGGTCAACTATATCCAAAATTTCATCAATTAGCAATTATTTTACGATATTGGGCCAAGTTGAATGAATTAATTTGTTATAGCGGTATGAATAGCTATACGTTTACAATGTTGGTGTTGTTCTTCTTGATCAAACACTGCCGTGTCATATTGCCCATTCGACAATTGGATATGGATTTTCGTGATCATTACTTTAAAACTGATACTGAACGATTTGTTGAAATTTTAGCTCCAAAAATGGAAAATATTGTGCCTGATTCAGATTTTTTAAATGAAAATGGTATCGACGATCCAAATATTTGCCAATTGATCATCCAGTTTTTCAGGTAAATCATTTTTCATAAACAATAATAAAATCAAATTTAATTAATTTAATTTTAATTTAGGTTTTATTCCGAGTTTGATTTTTACAATTATGGAATATCATTATATCTTGGTGAGGAATTTTATAAAATGAACTTTGAACCTGATGATAACGAAAGGGATGAATTCCAAATGTCAGCCGGAATGTGTGTTCAAGATCCATTCGAATTGCATAGAAATATTGCTAAAGGTGTCAAGTCAAATAAATTGGAACATTTTATTCGTTTATGTGATCGATTTAAAATGAAAGATGAAAGCTATTTTCGTAATGGAAAAAATTTTCAACAATTCTTGACACAAAAAACAAAAATAGCGGAAAACATAAACACGATGTATCGTTTTTATCCTTGTTTGTGTCAGGTGATGAGCTTTCAACAATCTTCACAGCCAGATCTTAGCGATCCAGATCTTTTTAAACGTTTAATTTATTTTTATGTTGAAAAAATTTTCAATGAACTTCGTTCACGGAAAACATTCAAACATAACGGATATCAATTTGATTTGATTCAATTTGAAAAACTAGAACAATCAACAACAAATGGATTTGAAGTGAATTTTGCCAAATTTCATTATAAAGTCACGTTCACACCTTCACAGAAAATGTTGAAAAGAAGAATGAGAAGAGAAAATAGACAACGACAACAACAACAACCAGGATCAGCAAACAAACAAACTTCTAACCAGAAACCAGGCGCTGGAAAACCTAATTCTGGTTCTCCTGGACAACAAAAACAACCAGGAACCTCAAAACCCAATCCTGGTCCTGGGCACCAACAGACAGGATCATCAAACAAACAAGCTTCCAATCAAAAACCAGGAACCGCAAAACCCAATCCTGGACCTGGAAAACAACAACCAGGACCATCAAACAAACAAGCTTCCAACCAGAAACCAGGAACCTCAAAACCCAATCCTGGTTCTGGACAACCACAACCAGGATCATCAAACAAACAATCTTCCAACAAGAAAAATAAATCAGTTAAAACGAATACACCAAGTAAAAACCAATCAACAACAAGTAATCAACAAGCAAAAGCAGCACCGCAACAAACAACAACTAATAAGAAAGCATTGTTAAATGCACCAAAAGCAACAGTTCAAACGCAACCGTACAAATCAAACGCCCCCATGATCCATGTAATGTCCCCATTAATAATAAATCCAGCAATTGCCCCCGTAATGGCTCCATCACCTGGTTCGGTGCCAAAACCACCGCCACAATTAATAAACGGAATTAAACCTGAATCAACATCAAAAGCAAATAATCAAGTGGTTGCACCTGGAAATCAACAACAAAAATTAACAAACAGTCAAAAAAGAAGTCAAAGAAGAAAATTAGCTAGACAAAGAAAGATGATGGCTAATGGAGATATTGGACAAACGAACCATAAACCACAAACACAAATTATACCAATTCCGTCCACATCAACTGCCAAAACACCATCCGTTGTCGTGGTCAATAATAATAATAATAAATCACCTGCCAAAATTGTTAATAACAAGAATCCATCGACTTCGGGATCATCGCCAAATGGACAACAACAGCCAGCTCAACAAGAAATGAAAGCAGAAACAACAATAGAAGATTATCATACAAGCTTGTTTGGAATGTTTGAAAACAAACACAACTTAGGTTATGTTGTGTTTAAGAATTCTTCGAAAATATTTTTTGATCGTTTACTGGCTGAATATTGCACTAAAATGTTTTGTCCTTGTTTAATGAAAAATTTTAAAACAAGATGAGCTATTTTGATTTGTTTTTGGAATTGAATTTTTTTAATAATAAATTTATTTTCGAATGTTTTTTTTTTGAAAATTTCGTTCGATTTTTGTTTTTTCGAATGATTTTTTTTTGAAAATTTCGAATGTATTTCAAGTCGGAAAGATTTCATTGAAATAACCGCTAACCTTGAGTTTGATCATCGTGTAAAGCGTCGTTGGTTCAGTGGTAGAATGCTCGCCTGCCACGCGGGCGGCCCGGGTTCGATTCCCGGACGACGCATGTTTTTTATTTATATTTTTAAATTTTTTAAGTTGATTTTTTTTAAATTTTTAAAAATAATTTAATTTGATGAATTTACAACATTGATTTATTGATGAATGATTGATTTTGGTTTTGCGATTTGATTGGTTGAATTATTGATTGCAGTTCATTAATTTTTAATCAGATGGCAGCACCTGTATCGTGATATATGCTTATATCCTTGGTGTGATGCATCCTTGAATTGAAATAACCAAACCCTGTTGTATCCTTCAGTGTTGTAAGCGTCGTTGGTTCAGTGGTAGAATGCTCGCCTGCCACGCGGGCGGCCCGGGTTCGATTCCCGGACGACGCAACTTTTTTTTTATTTTTTATTTTTGTTAAATTATTACATTTCTTGAATGAAAACCAGAAGGCGCCACTGGGATCAATTCAAAATGATTGAAAGTTGAAAGTTTGGCAAGGTCCTTTTGAAAGCCTTATGTCAAAGGTCTCTTAGAGCTCGTGAACACATTAAAAAAGTGTGTAGGCTTACAACATCAGTCAAGCTTTTCACTGTTGAACGAGAGTAGAAAACCTGTTGCGCGCAGTGTTGAATGCCCGCCCATATATCGTGGTATAACAAACGTAACACAACACACACACAGCTCCTTGCCAAGCAAGCTATATAAAAGATGGTGCAGCAAACATTTTTGGTCAGATCATATTGAGCATTTGTTTGGTTTGATTGCTTTTTTTTGGTTAGTTGATCATAAAACATATCAGTGTTAACTTTCGAAGTAAAAACATATCATCCAAATTTAACCAAAGTGCCTTTGCCAAAATGACATCATCAACAAACACCAATTCACAATTAAGACGTTTACAACAACATCGTTCATCAACAAACCATCACAGAAATAATATGGTTTTAAGACCAATCCATAATCACAATCAACAAAATTGTCCATCATCACAATCATCGATGATAACTGAATCAATGAATAGTGATATATTGAATCGTATGGCCATTTTAAAAGCATTTGGTCAAACATGCAATATTCAACCACAACAACAAACGAGATCTAAATATGAGAAACCAACAACAGTTAAAGAAGCTCGTCGTAGACAACGTAACCAAAGGACATCGAATTCAGTGTTTGGTAACAAATCTTCGTCACTTGGATCAATGGTTTATGATGCTGCCATAGCAGAAGAATTGATACGTTTACGTGATTCTGTACCATCGATAGCCGGACAAACAAATGTATCTGATTTAACCATCATTAATGAAGCCATCTCATTGATCTGTGATCTAGAAACACAATTGTTACATAAACTACGTTGCCAATTACCGGATTTAAGAGAACAGTTTTTTAAATGAATTTAACCATTTTGAAAAAAAATCCTGTATCCAGCTCCAAAAAATCTGATCATCTCAGCTGATTTTTGTGTGATTTTGATTTCTGTTTTTGGTGTATTTTTCTGGATATCTTGTAAATAAAAGAATCCTTTTAAATTTGTAAATTTTTTTCAATTAAAAAACGCTATCCTGTAAGAACTAGACATATCATTTTTTAAAATCTCATGAATCTTTTTTTGAAGAATTTTTTAACTCTTTGAACACGAGAGTTCTTTCAATTAAATCACATAAATGACATATCTTGTAAATTTTTCTTATTATTAAAAAAAATTGATAAATAAAATTTTTTGCTAAATGGAAATTTCGTCATCGGTTTTTGGCGCGTTTTTTTCTGGGTCCAATTTTTATTGGTCCAGCTGTCGTGGTGAAATTTTGATCAATAAGTCCAAGGTTGTTTTGTGCGTTTCTTAAAGTTCCCGCGAATGCTTGCCTAGCTTGTTTCTTGCTTACTTGCTTGTTGTTGTTGTTCAATTTTGGAGCAAACCTGGCCGCGCGCGCGTTCCCCTAGGTTCGTCAAATATATCTAAAACGCTGTGTGGGTTTTGTAAGGGGAAAATTGGGGCATTTAATGTGAGAAATGGTTGTGAAGATGGCAGATGGTCTTCTTGGACACCAAAAAAATGTGCGCGGCTAGGCCTATTTGATTTGTGTGTGAGACCAAACAACAACAACAAAAAAGGCAGCCAGCTATATAGCTTGCGCGGCTAAGTTCTCTTTTTCTCATATATAAAGATAATGAGCAAGTGATTGAATGAAGAGAGAGAGAGATGACACAGAATTCTCTCAGCAGGTCTTTCACACACACACACCTGGGCAATGAGTTTCCCAAGGGCCCATTTTGACCAAATAACCTAAGAATAATTTGAATGGTATCAATTGACATTTTAGTGGAAATTAGTCTTAAAAAACTTATGTTTTTTCTTGGATCCAAACAAAAAACAGAAGAAGGTTTGGTTAGTCACGATCCAAAAATGATTTTTAAGGGTTATTTTGCTGTTGTTTTCTGATACAATTATTTAAATTATTGAGTCAAAGTTTAAAATGTTGGTTGCATGATAATTTACATTTATAATTGTTTTGACATTGAAATTTTTGTTTTTTTTTGTGAAATTTGACTGTGATTAAAATGTGTTTTTTGAACTTTGATTCAATTTGAAGATGATTTTTTGAGGGGTATATAAATCAATGAACAATTCGATGTTGAATATCATTCGATTTTTTGATGCAATCAGTGAAACATCAAGCAAATTTCAATCTATCAATAAGTGAAATATCGATTTGGTGAAACGAATTGAATTGTAACAATGTCCAGCGAAGACCGAATGGATTATTTCATGTTCGACTACGACAAACACATGTTCTCCGGACACAGTGGCAAACAACGAACCAAAAAGGAGACCGAATGCCATACAAATCGTGTTGATCCAAATGGACACAGCCGAAAGATCCAGAGCAAATTACGCAACACCGAACTGAAACGAAACAAAAAGGTGAAAACATTAAAAGCCAAAGTTGATCGGATTGCTCGCGCTAGATTTTTTTGATTATTTCGTTTTTTTGCATTTGTATTTTTGAAAATATTTTTTATGAATGTTTTATAATTTTCTTAGAAAAATTTTTGAAATTTATTTTTTGAAATAAAAAAAATTGTTTTTTAAAATTCCTAAATTCGTTACTGGTCAAAGGGTACGACACGACCTTGAACCATGTCAATCTTTTGTCGTTTATTACATAATTGAGGAAATGAGCAATTATGAGAATTGTATGAATGAAACCGAAATGGACAAACTGCGCACACCTGCGCAAGTTGTTATTCTTCGCGTATGCATTCGTGCATGTTAGGGTGGATCATCATATTCTTAAATTTCCAAAAAAATTGACTTGAATTACCAGGAAAAAAACAAATCAGATTTTTTTTGTTGGTGAATTGTAAAATGATCGATTATCGATTTAAAAAAAGATGATAAACTTCGACCTTTTTTTCTTGTCCTTGAATAAGTGACTAAAAATGTCTAAAGTGTATGAGAAATGTAAACAGGATCACCTGTTTTTTGATTGTTTGCTTGGTTGGCTGTTTGATGATGCACAGAAACAGGATGTTGTGAAAGTAAAAGTTGTGATAATTTGCTGCTAATGTTGTTTTGTTATTTCTCATCCGTTTGTTGACATCCAAAAATTGTTTTACTAGGATTTGGTTCAATGATTGTCAATGAGGATTCATTCATAAGATTCTAATGTTAATTCGTTATGCTTGAACAATGGTGAATTTTGATGATAATTTTTTTGGTGTTGTGAAATTCACCACCAACAAGAACATGAACATTTCTTCAATTGGTGACATGGTCAAACCAAACCAACAAAAGGTTTCGCTTCGTTAAACAATCTTAGGTCGCCTAAAGGTAAATATCTATGGAATATATTTTGTATATGTGTGTTTACCTGTATTTTTTGGAGGGGGAGCATTATGCTCCATCCAAGAAAACGACAAGAAACACCTACAGGTTTTTTTTCTTAGCTTGTTATTTGTGTTTATACCTGTCGATTTCATTGCTTACATAAGAAAATGATGATGCTTGATGATGATGATGATCAGAATGGGAGAGCGATCTTACGAATGCTTCTATAGAAAACAACAACCTGGTGCGCAAACCAGATGTTGGCCAGCACTAGAAATATACTTTCCCACGAAACAAAAACTGAATCAATTTGAAAAAATCAATTTGATGCTGCGCTTGTTTTGCGTAGCAGGTGTCTCTCTATCTCTGTGTGATGAGCACGTGTAATGACCTTGTGTTATTAGAGTGAAGAATGCATCATAAAAAAAGGGTTAAATAACGATATTCAGAATTATTGATTTGATTGATTTTATTAGGATATTACTTTAGGATACTTTTTTGATATCCAAGGGAGATCCAGATACAGCTGTTCAGAAAATTCACTTATCTATTTGTGATCTTTAGATTTGAAGATCAAGTTATTGTGGTTGAATTTCTTGTTACATAACAAAAATGATTGAATTTCGATTGAATTTTGTGTAGGCGGAATTCTCAAAAAAAAACGAGATATCAATTAATTTCATCCAAACTTGGTGTGTTTGTTGTGTGAATGTTGTGTCTATGAGAAATTGATCTTAAAAAACAGATTTTTGTTTAACCATAAAACCTCAACCTCAATGATTGAATGTTGTTTTATGATTATGTTGACCACATTGATTTTTAATGGCGCCACAAATCCATCAAATTTATGTCTGTCTATTTGTGCATATCAAATTTGATCAGAAAAAAAGTCTTCCCTATTAATTTTAATCCCATTAAAAAAGGGTTGATTGATTCTTTTTTTGTATGGTTGAAAGGTCACAGTTCAAATGGCAAATTTGTCTATATTTTTTTCATGGGAAGCTTTTTTTAAATGATATTTTTTCTTGAAAAAACAGGCATCTTAATTTAAATTTATTTTAATTTCATTTTTGATTTAGATTAGATGACGCCATTGATGTGATGATGGCAAATTTCGTACTTCAGTGAATAAAAATGTCCAATGAAGAAAACGTCAACCAAAATGGCATCTTCATCAAAAATTTGTGTGATGAATGATAATGAAATCTACAAGGTGGCCAAAATGTGCTTATAAGCTTGCTGGAAAAAAAGTCAGGTAGCCAGAATCAATTTTGATGATAATTTTGAAGACCACGACCAAGAACACTTTTTGGCTACCTGTTCAATCATCAGAGTGTTGATCAAAAAAAAAGATGTCTGCCACAGAAAAAATGGCCAAAATAATTTTTTTGGGTTTGATGTTTCAATCCAGCATGGTAGGTAAATGATATTTAAAGATAATGGTCATTTTTTTAAAGATAATTGTTTTAAAATTGTTCAAATAACAAAAAAAATTTCATTCAAAAATTAGAGTGAACAGGTAGAATTATAATTAGGTTCTTGTGTATTTACAATGTCAACAGCGAATGCTTTACAGAGAATCCGTGAGAAAGTTTTCGTTTCGTTTTTTATTTGTACCTGTTCAAGTTTTCTTTACCTGGTGGCGTAATCAATTTTGTTTTTGTTTCTCTCTCTATGTGTGTGTGTGTGTACGTACAGTAGTAAATTATATCTCATAGAACAAGGTCACAGGGCAAAGGACACAAGGTTGCAAGAAAGAGAGAGAGTCATTAACATTAAAGATTATTATCGTCATCATGTTTGGTTTGTTCATATGGCCTGGAATATAACAAACGTAGTCATAGTCTAATTATTATGTGACATGACTCAAAATTTGCAGACAATAAGAAAATTATTTTCACACGAGAAACATTGAAAAAACAAACAACTGCCCGATTTAACTCTTTCACAAAAAGGATGCTTCCCATAAACAGAATTTTTTGTGTTAGCTGTTTTTTTAAGGAAAAAAAGGTTAAAGTTCAATATTATTTGACCTAAGGGAAAAGATGTTAGCTTGGTGTGTGTTTAGTGGTAATAATAATAAATCAACCATTTTTTCCATAAGTTACGACCAGTAGCGTAAAGAAATATCTCGTAAAAAAAGCAGAATGCAAAGTTTGGGTTAATTCTGCCTAGGGTTATTTTTGGTGGTGGCAATTGAATCTTGCATCTTGAATAGCAGAAGCCACCATTTTTTTGTGGCCATTTTTTTAATGATCATGGTCCATGGTCTCGCGACCACCACCATTATTAAAGAGAAATGATCAATATCATCAACGATAATGATAATGGTTTGATGGTGGCTTTGATGGTATTCATCAAGGTTATCATCAATTCAGGATTCGTGATTCAATTGTTCGTTTGTTTTGTGAATTGCATTGGGATTCTCTTTTGTGTTTTTTTTTTTTTGATGATGATTCTGCTGCTGCAATATATGGCAGGCTTGATGGGGCTGATTTTGACTGATTTGCAAAAAAAAATCCATAAGAAGATTTCAATCTTCAATAGGCATCAACTTTAGCCAATGGTGGTCATTTATTTTTTGTTATATTATTTCATATGGCTTCTACCTACGCAATTTTTGCTTGTCTTGCTTGCTTAGCTTGCTTGGCTTGTTCAAGTTCTCTCTCTCTTTTTTCTGCGAAGCAATTCGGTTGAATCGTCTTTTTTCGTGTACTGAAGTTTATTCAAAATGAAGATTCGTTGTGTTGTGTTGTTTTGATGGTTGAATATGTTTTTCTTCTCCCCAAAATGTTGATGGTTTGATGATAATGAAATATAAGAAATCATGGTGGCTTGATGATCGAATTATTCAAAAAAAATGCTTGACCATCAAAGATTTTTTAAAGTTTGGTTTTTAAAGCTTAAATGGTCAAAATTTAACCCTTTTAATAGGATTTGATTGATTTCTGTGTGTCCATGTGATTGGTTTGATTAGATATTTTCACACCTGGTGTCAAAAAGGAGAAAAAAATCAATTTGAAAGAAGATTTTATGATTGAAATGATTGTGGATGATTATAATAAAATATCACATTGGCAAGCTTATTTCACACAATGCTCACTACTATTTTAATCTGTTTTTTATGATGTTCAATGATGATTTGGTCGACCATTTGTTTTTTTTTTGTTTTTTGTTGGACAAGTTGCGCAAGCTATAGCTCGCGTTCTTAAATTTAAGAGAAGAGAATTCTCGGTTCGCTTCAAAGGTATATTGTAGGGAATACCGACCAACAAAGATGTAATCGTATTATCGTCTGGCATCATTCAGCCAAATAACACAACACACAACAAATAATAAAAACAAATTCAAAGCAAATAATTTTCAAATATACAACCTCAAAAAAAGCTTGCGCAGCTCGCAGTTGGCGCTATTCGCAAAGCATTGTTGTTATCATTTGATGATATATCGGGTTTTAGAGAGAGAGAAGCTAACACAATTGAAAAAATATGCTTGCTTGCCCATCCAAAGAATCCGATCAGAACGAGAAAGAAGAAAGATTCGACAAGATAAAAAGCTTTTTTTAAATGAGGGTTTTTAACGTTTTTAATAACCCTGGTACATAACCTTTGACTTTTTAGAGTTTCAGGTTGGGTTCAGGTCGGCTACATACAAACTCACACACAGAAATCGATAAAAATCTGTTGAAAAAATGTAATTGTGTTTTGATTTTGTTTCCAAAATTGTTATTCAATAAGGCTCGTGCCGCCTTTTTGGCTCAGGATTTGAATACAATTTTTGAGACCCTACCTCAAATGATATTTCCAAACAAATATGATCCCAGGTAAAGTCTTAATAATAAGGTCTCCCTCTAGGTCCCAACAGTTGACAGAAATTTCATACATCCTATTTAGGCTCAAGATTCACACAAATATTTGTCTCCAGCAAACAAAAAAGATGATAACTTTATTGTGATTAGAACAGATGGCCAAAAAGATTGGTCAATTGGGCATTTTTGTTAAGACGTGAGATCTTTCTCTATAAGGATCGTCTTCAGGCTGATTTATTTGTCCATTGACAAGATTGTCCAAAACGGTTGACTATTGTGTTTAATGGACAATGTTCAGTTATTATGGGCCAGCACTACTGTGTGTGTGCGTTTATGACAACACCTGAATTACCTGTCTGTATGTCACCAAACGAAAAATGATAATATTATAATATCTTTATTGGCTAGAAAAATATTATCATTTAAAACTTGCTTTTTTCAATTCAAATATAACCCAATTACTTAGGTTTGCTATATCCAATTGTTATTTAAATTTTTTTTTGTCCAATTTGTGGACAATTGTCCAATTCATTCAATTTTTCAATCGGATTTTGTTTGTTTGTTCGGACAATGAAGAAGAAGACGAGAGATTTTAGAGGCTTCTGTTTGTCCAAAATTATCATTTTGTCCTGTCAAAACACCTTTGAACCTTTTGCTCCAACAACAATTACTTGATCCGGTTAAAAGTTCGTTATTTTTAAAGGTTTGGTCAGTTAAAAAATAGGTGGCTTTTTTTAAAAAAAGCTTTTTGATCATTTTTAGATATCCACAAAAAGGGGTTTTCTGGATAAGTTTATAAGAAACAAATTTGCAAAAAAAAACATTCTTGTCGACATTCATGAAGCATGTTGTTCTGTTCATCTGGCTTGTCGCACCTGTCAGATGCTAAAAGTTTTTATTTGGTTGCATCATTCTCTCACCTTAATACGTTTTTTCTTTGGTTAACACTTGTTGGTTTTCTGTGTTCGTAGGCGATTTATCTTGGACACTCAAAAGTGTTTTTGAATTTTTTTTAGAGCTTAAAACATTTTGGTGAACCGAATCGATTCGACTCGCGTTCAGCCAAGTGTTGTTGTTGTTTTTTGCATTTTTTATTGGATTTTAGAAGTTTTTTTATATAAAAAGCTTTTCTTGGTTAGACAAGATTTTTGCGGCTTTGGTCTTTGAGAGAGAAAAAACAAGAGTAAATCCAATTATTAATTCGCTTGTGAAAACACAAGGTTTCTATGCTTGTCTTTTTTGTTGGGTCCTATTTTATCAATATTTTTTTTGTGGTCAACTTTGACACATTCGGGGACAGGTTTTAGATGTTAAATGTCAATCTTATTGGCACCATTTTTTTAGAGGGTTGTTGATTAGTTTTATCGTTGAAGCCGAAGAAGATGCTTGAATTTATCTTGCGGCTATGTCCAAGAATCTAAATTCGGCATCTGTTTGATGTATGCAAGCTTTGGTTTCCTTCAAAATTGTATCCATAACAGAGAATCCTCTTGATCATCATTGACGAACTAATGGTCAATAATTACTCTTTTTTTAAATCGATTATTTTTGTGGACATTGTAGCAAGTAAATTTTAAATTATCTTCTTTTTTTTTAAAAAATATTTACCCGAGAAACTTTGAAAATTTTGTTTTTTAAAAAAAATTGCTCTTGGTGGACAATTTTTTGGATGTTGATAAACATCTGAATAAAACTTTCAAGGAAAAATTTCCCTTTTGGCCATTGGACAAGATAATGATGATTAAAGAGAAAAAGAGGATAATAATGATGGTTAGTTAACAAGGATCTTGGTCATTATCCATTTTAGTTTGTTTTTAAGAATTTGCATGCTGTGAATGATGATTAGAGGATGAGGATGTGCCAGGGTTAAAGTTTATGAGAATTTCAATCTTTAACAAGTGATTTTTATTTCCATAAGCTGATGATTAAATCTGATAAATCAGTTTGGAGGTAAAATTTTTTGAAGCTGTTCTATCCACCAAGACATCGACCTGGCAACGCTGGAGATGCTGGTAAAAATATACAACCCTAATCCAGGTAAAATTTGACCTCGGGATATATTTCTGGTGATGGTGTCACACGCGTTTTTTTTGGATAAGTGTATTATTTTTTTAACCATAATTTTTTATTCTCCATCTAATTTAATTTGGCAAGATAAATAAGGTTTGTTTGTTAGTGTATGTGCTGAGCAAGAAAGCTGATAAAAACTTGTTTCTTTTAACACTCTCTTTCTCTATCTATTCTTGGACCATGCGGACAACAAGCGCAACAAGGTTGATGATGATGATGACTAGACTTAGAACAACTTCGTGAAAACAAACGACCAAGACATTGACAGGTCTAGTCGACTATATAACAGACTTGTATGAGATAGATAGAGAGAACCCTCTTATTGGATAGCTGGCGCAACAATACATCATCATCATCATCTTTGCAAACACAGACACAGCTTGCGTAGCTTGGCAAATATTTACTTTTAGTATGTATTAATACAAGAACTCTAATCACAGTGAATGAAGAAGATCAAGAAGAAGAAGAAGAACAAAATTAATAGCTTTCAAGCAAGACCTTAGAAAAAAGAGTATGTCTTGAAGAGAAGTTAGTGGAGTGCTGATCGATCGTCTGGAGACAACCAACCATGAAAAAAAAACACACAAACAACAACACTTGTTTGTCCACTGTCCACTTAAATTAAATTAATAATTCTTATGCTGTTGTTGTTATCGATGTTCTTCTTCTTCTTGATTTAGTTTTGGTGACTTGTTGCACTAGTTGATCAAGTATGCACACTTGACTAAGAAGCACTGATGTTCCTAATAAGCTGATGGAGATTTGGCCATCAACTTGACAGATATTTTGAAAAAAAGTGATCGATTGAATTGGCTTTCTTGGCCAGCAGCAAGAGCAAGAGATCTCGAATTTCTCTGAAGAATCTTTGAAGAAAAAAATTGATTTTTTATTCATTTATTTTTTGGGATGTTTTTGTTGAATATCGGGCGTGTTTTTGGTTATTTCCAAAGTCACGAAATTTTGTCTGGTTGGTTATGTTGTTGTTTTTTATAGCAATTCAATCCATGAATAAATTAATTGAATTTCGGATCAGGTTTTCCTATTTTCCTGTATAGAAAAACCTTAATTTTTGTTAAGGAAATCGTGACTTTTTATGATAATTCGACAAATCTTTTTTTGTTGTTGTTTTGTTATGCATTAAATATAATCAAATTAAACAAAAATAACCGGATCCAACATTGATTTAATATCGATTAAGTGTGTTTGTGTTTTGGTATGGTTAATTAAATTATAATCAATGGCTAATTTTGAACGGATGTTCCTACCCCATTGATCATATAAAAAAATCCTAATCAATCAATCAATTTGATCAATCAAACATTTCCGGACAAAAAGTAAAAGTTTTATCGGAAATCCATAACGATTTTGCTAAACAAAAGCAAACTTTTTTTAAAAAGTAACCGTCGTTGTGAATGTTTTTTGTTTGTGGTGGCATATTTCAGGCCCGGCCAATCAACCAAAAAAAAGTGCTACCCACCCATTTCAAATCACAATAAACAGTTGATGCTTATCAAACATCCAGGTAGCTAAGTATTATTTAATAAAAACCATAATTACAGGTAATAACAACAGGGTGATTTACATATTATTTTAATTTGAGTTTTATTCAAATTTTATTTTGTTTGTGGTTAGTTTTTAGGGATTGAATTTGCATAGACACAACACGCGTATTGTGAGGTTTTTGGTCGAGGTGGTGTCTAAAAAACAAGGATGTTGTTGGCTTGCTTACTTGCTTGGCTAAAGTTTTGTGGGTTTAAGGTCAAGATTAATGTGAAAGGTTGTGAAGACACACCGGTCATTAATGTGTCAAAAAAGCTTGATCCATAAATGGTTAATCAAATTTAAACTCTGTTTTTGTTGTTGATTTTTTAAAAAAATCCTGAATGTCTGCCAGACGTTTTGGGTTAAGGAATTCAATATTCTAAAAAGGAATTCCATCAATCGATCATCAATTTTTTTGTTGGCTAATTTCATTAATATTAATGTGCTTCACATCTGGCTTGATGTAGGGTTTGCCCTGTAGGGTTTTTTTTGGTTGATTTCTTCTGATCTGGCTATAAAAAATGGACATTTGGCCGTTGTGTTGTGCGCCGATATTTTCCATTAATAGAGGTATTAATATGGCCAATATTTGACCAATAATTACCTATCCTTCACTTTTAGCTTGATGCATATTCTATTATCTTGTTCTTTTTGGGTTCTTAAATAATGCGTAATTCATTCGGTAGCTATAGCCTGATCCAGCTTAAAAACTTTTTTTTCAAAAGAATCAATTTTGTTCTTTGTCGGTAGCCGACATCAATGATGTTTTGATGAAGATTTGAGATGCCTACCAAAAAAAATCAAGCAATGTAATCAAACTTGCCAAGCAAGCCTTGTTGCGCAATTTTAATTAGATTGATCAATATAAAATATGTATTAGAGAATGATGGCACGATCCTTCGTAACAAAAAAACAAGTTGTTCATAAGTTGTTCGTAAATGATCGAAAGATGATCGATGGATGAAAATTGATGATTTGAAAGAAATTTTAAATGACATTTCAAATTATGATGAAGAAAACACCGACAAAGTTTGCTTGAATCTTCAATCGATTAATTCATCCACCAAATATATTTAAGTGAATGCTTGTTTTTTGTGTGTTCGAACTTGTCTAAAAGAAAGAAAAAAACTTTGACACTAAACTTGTTGAGATGATGATCATTTTTAAAGTGCTGGCTGCTTGCGTCTGATGTCGGTTATGATTAAAACTGAATTAAATGAAATGGTTCATCATCAAATACTAATCATCATTAATTTTAATACATATTTTTTGGTTGAAACATGGCGTCATTTTGTCGGCAAAATGAACCTTTTAAAAGATATCGTCAACAAGATGTTTGAAAAGGAAAAAATATAAAAGAAAAAAAAACATAATCCAATTTAATACACTTGGATTAACTTTGTGTGTGTCTGTGATTATGGAACTATGGTTCCAGTTATTAAAAAAAGAAGGTTGTGCAGATCATTTTGTTGAATGAATTGGCGGTCAAACAAAAATTATAAATATCCGATCTGGTCAACCGTAGAAAAAATGAAGAAGAAAATGCAATCTGGCATAAGCTAAAATTCCATAGTGAACAGCTAGAAAAGAAAATTTGAATGATCCTTTGATAAAATGAATGAGTGATTTAGTTTCTCAAATTCTATAATCGGATTATCTTTTTTTTTGTCTCCAATAGTTGGCCTAGATGGTTGCTCTCAGTAGCTCAGCCAGCTAGATCTGTCATTCACTAGGTCCCCAAACAACAAAAAAATTGACAATTGCTCCAGCGAAAAAAAACCTGGACCAAATTTTTATTGATATTTATTATTATTAATAAAGAAAAATAGTTTGCCTTTCAATTGCAAGACAAAATAACAATAATAATAAACCAACAGGTAAAATACAGAATAACAATCGTTCAATTGTTCATAACGGAGAGAATATTTGAAAAGATTTTTAAACAAAATATGATTGCAATTTTTTTTGTGTGTGTGGTTCCTTTAAAAAAAATGTCAAACATATGTTCTTTCTAGGGTTAGGGCCAAACTAGGGTCAAAACATTTTGACTTGATTGTGTGTGTTTGTTTCTTGTTTGTTACGAACCAGATTGCGAACACGTGCTTTTTTGCTTAGTGGTCTTGTTTTTTGTGTGTGTTACCGGTCCAGATTATTATAATATTGACCTGTTTGACCAAAAAAACCGCCCAAGTATTTCAATTAAATTAAATGATTATCATTCTCTTTGAATGATGTCCAAAAATGTCTAAATTCAAACAATTGTTCCAATAGCACGGCATGAAACATCGGTTTATAATAATACAAAATGGACACAATTGTTACCAAAGCACCACCATTGGGAATGCCTGCTGTTTCATTATAATTGGTTTGAGGTTGCATTTGATTGCATAACGATGATGATTTCAATATTAAACCATACCACCAGTTCTTGTGATTGTCAATGTCACAAGTGTTTGATGAACCTTGAACTTTGAACTTTAAACCATATGCTGTTTGTCACCAAATTGTTAAACAAATATCTTCAGCCCAAAAAAAACAGTTTGAAGCAACAAGTTGTATGGCGTGTTTTTGAAGATTAATTAAAAGCTGATGATGGGCTCTTGTCTTCGATGACCGCTAGCTGGTCTAGCTTGCTGCGCTACAATGTCAACAGAAGGCCAGGCAGTCCTAGTTCTTTGGTTTTTTTTGTTTACAAGAGTCAAAATATAATCAGTGGTTGAATTGAGATTCGTTATCGATAAGTGATCAATGGTGTTTGGTGTGTGTATTTTTTAATCTAATAAATAACAAATCTTGATGATCTTGATGATCTGTGGTGGCCAAGTGGTGGTTGTGGCCAACCGATTCTTATCGTTGAAAAAAATCACCACAAGTGATCATGTGTGTGGTTAGAATGAGGGTTGTTTGTTGACACAAGAAAAAAATCTTACAGAAAGATAAACATAAGGGTTTTTTGTAATTGAAAAAAAGGGTTAAGAAGAAGAAAAAATATATTTTTCTTGTTTGTTTATTGGATTATTTTTTTTAGTTTGTAACCAAAATATTTAGCCAACAACATTTTCAAATGTTGATCGATTTCCGTATAATAAGAGTGAGTGAGAGAGCGTTTGTCAAAATGATCAAGCATTCTAGGTCTGTCTTCTAGGTCTGGTGGCAAGCCATTTGAACATTTGTTTCAAATTTGTTTGTTGTCTCTTTTTTGTGTTGAAATTGTGTGCGTGTGTAAGGGAAAACTTTTCACAATTAGTCCTCTGGTCTGTTGTTATGAGCCGAAACAATGTTTCTTTGTCTTGGACCATTTGACCACCAGACCTTGGCTAGCTAGACGACAACGGCGACGACGACAATTGTCCCTGGTTGGTCAATCTAGGTCCCATTATTTTAACAATAGATCTCCACATGAATTTTTTTCTTATACAAGCATTGTTTTTCTTATCAGACAATTTTTGATCTTTTTTTCTAGGCCCTAGGGTTTCAGTAATAAAAAATACCTCTGGACCTTGTTCTTGTTTACCATCATGTTCAAACAATGTTCAAACAAGATTTGTTGTTCATTTCAATTTAATAATTTTGGTTTGGTCTCCAGGAAAAATGGACAACAAAAACCCTTTCATTGTCAAGCTTTTATTTAAAAAATCATAATAAAAAACAAGTTTTTTGCAAAATATTTGGTTACATCAATTAAACTGTTTTCAAAACAAGAGAATTTTTATTTGGTGATCAAAGAGTTTTACAAAAAAACCACACACAATTTAAGCGAAAAAAAAATTGAGACATTTTTGTTATTTTGACAATATTTTTAAAGTGTAAAGTTTTTTTGAATCCTAAAATCAGCTCTGAAAAATAAAGGTTCAGTAGCTGTTCTTTTTTAAAAGATTTTTAATCCGGATTTTCATGGTTTGTGGCCAGGAAAATATTATGCTAGCTAATGTGTTTGAGATTTAACGTTTTTTTCGGGGACATGTTTTAGGTTTGTTTGACCATTTCTGGAGGTCTACTGGGTCCACTAGGCCCAGCTTGGTCTATAAGGGATATTATTATGTTTGATAATATGCTTAAATATGCTATAACACACACAAATATCAATAATATCAAGTGATTTAAACCACTTGGAACATATATGATCATTGATCAACATGTGTTTGTATTTGGAAGTGAACAATGTGATCAAATCAAATTGCCTCCTTTTTGGATTAAGTTGACTGTTGTTCTATTATTGGTTGTTTCAAGTCTTCGTCAGCAATTACAATTTGAACAACGACACCTCCAAATCGATATAAATTATAAGCTAGCAATAAGCCGTTTATGTAAAATAGAAGAAACTATATTTGCGTGTGTGTGTATAAATAAAAGATTAGAAATTTGAAACGAATATTATTATAAATACCTTGAAAAAGTAGATAAGATTGATCAATTGCATCCTGCCTAATAATATTCCATAACAATTCATGACATGGATTTTTTGTATGAAAAAACTGATCCGTATACGTAAACGTAATATATGCCATGGATAATGTACAAACCAATAGATCAAATTCATTGAACATTGATGGATTCTGATCATATATAAACCGCAGATTAAATGAATCACAAAGAATCCAATTAATTGTGTTAATATAAGCAACGTTAAAAATATGGTTATAATTATATCTTCATGTTTGTTAGATTTTTGAGGAAAATATGTAAATATTATCAAATATAAATTGAATGGAAAATTTATAAACAAATACATTGCAAACCAATCGGATACTTTTAATGAGAAATGATTTATGTTATCCAATAGTTTTGTGTGTAGATGCATGAAACGGGTTATGGTACGATTATAATAATTAGGATGAATCATTGGTCTTATTGATAATATTGTATTAACTTGATCTAATTTCAAGAAGAATGCTACTGTCATCAGTATGAAGGTATACATTATCATTGTGTAACAATGACCCATTATTATTTGTCCTAAACTGAACAAAATACAATTTCCAAACAATGATGCTAGTCGAATGCAACAGATTAAATATAAAACAATGCTGCTTGATTCGTAATGGCTTCCAAGAAAATAATCAGGTTGCTCATAAACGCACTGTAAAGCAATTGTAAATGAATAAAAGAAAAATGCATCTGGTGGACAAATTTGATGTTAGATAATCAGAATCATAAATCAAAAATCAATCTTACCTAATCCCAAAGTAAAAATTGCATTTTGAACGATGGAATCAGAAACTTTTTTATTAATATAATCACAAATGTCTTGATTTTTAACTTGTTTTTCAAGAAAGAAACTATTATCACGTTGTACAATGATTTGTTTCATAATTTGGTAAACGATATTTGGTAATTTAAAATATAATTCATCTAAAAAATAGATGCCTAATGTTACCAGTAAAATGCCCAATAAATTCATGCTGTTGTCCAATGAAAGGATGAAAAAGAAATCATACAACATGAAACGTTGATTGCTGGTCAATGGAAAAAAATACAATATTACATAACGCACTAATTGTATTTTTTGCAATAAAATCAACAATTTTATTAAACGAGCAGTTGTTCCATGATCAAGATTTCCACAAATTGTTTTACGATAATTTAAATAAACAACCAAGTAATCAAGTTTTTTAAACGGATTCATTTCGGTTAAAAACCAACGTATTATCAGCCAAAACATTGTTTCACTTTCTTTAAATCTCACCAATAATGGACCAATTTTACGGATGAATTCTGATTGAATTAATTTTAAAAACTTTGTCATTTTATTAAACCAATTAAAACCAATTTATTCGAGACACTAAAAAACACAGTAATAAAAAGAATGAATTCGTGAATTTTCTAGGAAGTTTAATTATCCGGACTGTTTTAAAGAAATTTCTCTTCATATTTTATTATTATTGATTAAAAAAATAAAAAAAAGAACATTGGTTTCTCCATTTGGTGCAGAAATATCATGCCATTTCGGGGAGGTACAAAACGCCTTCCCTTTTAATTACCCCCTACATCACTGAAACCAGCATGATTCAAAATGTTAGGTAAAAAAATGATTTTGTGAATATTAAAAAAAATAGATCAATTTGGTTGCCGTGGTTTGAGAAAATGTTCATTTTTCATGTTCATTTTGTTCAAAATTTTTGTTTTCTGGTCTGTGTTCCTTGAATTATCTAAGTTCCAGAATGAATTGTTTAATGATTAACGTCACCATAAATGAGTAGATTATAAGCCATCAACAAACCATTTAAATAAATAAAGATGAACTAAATTTAAAAGAGTTAAAAAAACAATTGATTAGTTAATGGGGACAGGAACACTAACCTTTATAAAATAGGTAAGATTAATCAATTCCATACGAGCCAATGTTAAGCCGTATCGTTTTTGTGTGTGAATCTTTTGTATGTAATCACTTAATCTTGATCGTAAAGCAATGTTATCATTTCTATTCATGGTATGAACAAACCAATATATCAATATCGATGAACATTTATGTATGCGAGCAGTGTATAATGTGCATATTATAAATATGACAAATATACCAATCAATTGTGAAAATATTGTTAATGTACAAAAGAAATATAATGGTTTATGTTCAATGGTGTAGTCATGTTTGAAATAAGTGCTCACTATTAACATCAAATTCATTGGTAAATTCACTAAAAGATAAACGGTGAATATATCTGAAACATATTCAGATGTTTGAATAACTTCGTTAGTAACTTTTTTATGCATATATAAAAACATATGGATTTGCATTTTGTTAGGTGATTTCAATTTTAACATTTCATTAATTTGATCCATTTTCAAGAAGAAAACTTTTGTTAAAAACAAAAATATCATCATGAACATTGTGTAACAATGAGCCATTATGTAATGGCTTAGACCAAAAAATAAATTATTAATTAAAAGTGTCATTATTTTTATGAAATTTAAAATATAATTCAACCATATTAATTTTCCTTCGTTGTTTAAGAAATATTGTTCACGAATAAATATATAATGGATTGACATGTAAGTGCTATATACCAGAAATAAGTCTGCAATAAAACAAATCAAATTATCAAATGACCTAAATTGATTTGAATTGAATACTCACTTAAAGCCACCGTGAAT
This sequence comes from Tragopan temminckii, assembly GCA_028571105.1. NCBI lineage: Eukaryota > Metazoa > Chordata > Aves > Galliformes > Phasianidae > Tragopan > Tragopan temminckii. The sequence continues at coordinate 98,789 of JAOWBP010021245.1, read as the reverse complement.
CCTTGATTCTGCATTAAGCTTATAGATAATTGAGTTCTGATATAATCACAAATGTATTGATTTTTATGATATTTTTTAATGAAAAAATTTGCATTACGATGAATTATTATAAATGTCATTAAAGAATGAATCTTTTTACAGTGATTCTTGTATAAGCGATTTAATAAATAAATTCCCAATATTATGATGAAAATGGCACATAAATTCATATGATGGCTCATAGCATAAATATGGAATATGTCAAACAACATAATTCGCTCGTTAGATGATAATGGCCACCACCATAATATTAAATAACGGATTAACATCAAGTATTGATACCAAAGTAATTTTGATAATAATATTAATGGTTGTTCATCATTATTTTGTAAAATAATTCCTTGTATTTGAATGAAATGTTCAATATATTTTATGGATTTTATTGGATTCATTTCAATCAAAAACCATTTTCTGAGAGACATGGTGTTTTTCGCTTTGAATTCTGACAAACCAAATGAAAACTGAATTTAAAAGTACAGCAGACTATTCTACCAAAAATAATTTTTAATTATAAAAAACTTTTTTAATTGGAATTTTTTTGTTTTTATTTGTCTGTAAAAAATGATGAATTTTGCACAATTTCAAAATCAATAACCAGCTTTATGTTTGGAAAATGTTGTGTTTAGCTTGTAAGTTGCTGTGGGTTTAAAAAAAGAAAATAATTACTTTTGGAATTTGGCAATGTTTTAAAATATTGATTTAGCTGATGATTTACTGCGAATTGATTACTTTTTTGGTTGTCGTGGAAGATTTTTGATCCAAAAACCTTTAAACAAACAAACTCAAAGCATACTCAAATTAATCCATTGGCAACCTTAAATTTACAGTTGTCTTAGTTATGGAGAATGTGATCACTTTTAAAAAAAACATAGAACTTGTCAAAAATATCAGTCACTTATGTTGGATATCAGATTCAGATAGTTCATAGTTCATAGTTCATATTGAAAAACAGACCAGATGTGTCTTTGTTTGTTTGTAAATGACACAGTAGCCACGAAACAGAGAGAGATAAACATTTACTCAAATCAACATTCGGTGAAAACACAAAAAAAAACAATCTTCAAGACACGACACCAAAAAACAAGAATTTCCAAGATACCAAAAAGATACTCAAATTACTTAAATCATTTTTTGGTCAGACGACAATCTTTCAAGTTTTTTTTGGTCGTGGTCGACTAATTGATTGGTCGATTTAGCATGCAATTGGTGAGCTCTATCACTTGCTTCTTGTCTTCAGGCTCATATTTTTTTTGGTTGTAAATAAATCATCTGATAATACCAGACAAAAAACAAACTGAAAAAAAGTTTATCAACCAAACAAAAAATGCTTTTAAAAGCCATAAATGCATCAACTAAAAAAAGTTCATATAGCTCAGGTATAATTAATTAATAAAATGCAAGTAAATGGATGATGGCAGACAGACAGGTGATAATTGAATCCAGAATGGCAGAATGCTTTATAATTCAGTGATGAACGTGATGTCGGATTGGGTTGTTCCGGATTCAGGTTAATGGTTGGAACAATTTTTTACAGCCAAACTGACTCTTTTGTCCTATTTAAAAAAAAGAAAAAGCTCAGCAGGACCCAGGGCCAGAGATCTCAACAAAAAAAATCTTTCTTTTTTTGACTTTGATCCAAAGAAACTTTTAAATTAAGGGATTAACGTCAAAAAAAAACGAAACCTAGTTCCAGACATTATTATGCATTGCTCAACACAATCAAAACCATTCAACAAATGGTCAGAAAAATTTAAGTTCATGGACAAAAAATATATTTGACCAAAAGATCATTATCTTTGAAAACAAGCAAACCATAATAAAAGACACATGTTGCTTCACTGTGTCGTGCTGGTGTCAATGTGTTGTGTGTGTGTGTGTGTGTGTGATCTTAACAGATTGTCACACAAACAAAAGCTGGTTATTTATTTATGGTGTAAATCTAGTGAAAAGCAAAGTTTCACCAAAACGAAACTGTTTTTTACAAGGTTTGTTTTGTAAATAATCTTCATTGTAACAACAACAAACTGTAAACCGGAAAACCGGTAAATTTACGAAAGAAAAAAGTGAATTCTGTAATTATAAAGAATTTTTTTATGAGCACCTGGCTTCAACATCAATCATCATGGCAGTCTATAAATGTGAATGAATTTCTGTTTAGCAATTTAAATCTCATCAAATGTCAGATTATCTTTTGTTTTGTATTGTTTTTTTTTCACTGTAAAGTTCAAAGGTTAAATTGTGTGTGTATGTGTGTGTTAAATAAATTGAAAAATAATTGTTTTTTTTGTTTTGGATGAAGATCATTTTACTGAAAGAACATGAATGAATATCCGATATGATGGTGGTCGATCTTTTTTGGGTCTTATTTACATATTTAATTGTTATTGTTCAATTGAATTAGTTTTCAATTGTTTTTTTCAATTGTGAAATAGAAAACACCTTTTTTCTTTAGTTGGGATTGAATTTCTGCTAACAAGCTTCTGCTGGTGCTTGTAATATTACCTGGTGGTGGTGTTGGCTTGTTCCTTCAGGATTATATTTCAAGATCTTTTTTGTTCATATACCAAGGGTAAAGATAATATGGCGACGTCTGATGATGATAATGATCACAAGTTAACATTCTCAAATGTCTCAAATGTGCAGGTGAACCAGCAAATATAAAATTTTAAAAGTTTACGTTTTCAAAATCATTGAAAACAAGCCAAAAAAAAATAGGTAGCCAGATCAATCATCATTATCTCATAAATATCTAGCTACATTTTATTACAGAATGTAGTTATGAATTTATAATGAATGAGCTAGCTAGATTGCGAAAAATGGATCATTCTTTAGAATAAAATAATTGATAATTTGAAAATGAATGAGCACCTAAAGGTTACCATGTTTTAAGAAAACAAAAAATTCAAGATAATCGCTCAAAAAATCCAAAAGACCAGCCCAAAACAATGCAAAACTCATTCAAATCAATCAAACAACAACCCTTGGGACCAAGGGTCACCAGGGTATGTTTTTTTTATAAAATGTTTATCCTAAAACGATTGTTTATTTGTGAAACGTTTGTTGTTGTTTTTGGTGAAATCTAAGAATTGTGAAAAAAACTAACATAAACATTTTGTTCAATAATGATATGTTTCCATATGAGGATTATTATATAAAAAAAAGTTCGTTGAATTTGGCCATCACGCCATAAACAGATCAATTTCATTTTTGTTTAAACCAGAAGTGGTCAAAGAACCAAGTGAACTTTGTTTTTAAAAAGGATTTCAGAATTTGAATATGAAATTTTGATTTATGTTAAAGGTGGTTCATCATTCCGGTAGACTCCTACAGGACTTGATCTTATAAATAGCTTTTTAACTATTTTTATAATTAATATTTATAATTATTAATTCATATCAGTTAGACCCACACACACACGCGCATATCAAGAGGCCTTTCAAACCAGATAAAAAACCAGCCTTAAATAGCACCCAAAAAACATTAAATCATCAATATTCTAAGAAGAAATTATCCATTAGAGGTATTTTTTTGATAATTAATTTTGGCTTACTTTTTTACCATGAAAATTTTACTTGTTATTCAGGTAAAATTTTCTCTTAGAATATTCTTTTAGGGTGGCTGGTAATTTAATTTTTTTTCTCGTATAATCTTGATTGATTTTTAAGGTATAAATCACTTAAACACGATGATCTAATTTATTTAGTCACATTTATCAACCTGGTATTGTTTTTATATTTTAAATTTTTTTGTTGGAAAGGTGTTTCTAGGTATTTTTTAGCTTGTATTTTTCCATTGAAATTGCTCAATTTACACTGAATTTGACAAAGAGAAAAATGGCCATGTTCGCACACACAAACAGACAAGAGGATTGATGGCTATTTGGTGTTTCAAGAGAAAACCATAGAAAAAACACATAATCTTTAGCAATTTTAGAAAAATATATAGCTTAGTGACCTTTTTAATGTGTCTGCGCCATCAATCTCTCCATTGGTTTCCATGTCTGTTTTTTTTTAAATTTTTTTAGCTAGGTCCATTTTTATAAAGTTCAATGAGCAGCAATTGATTTAATAGGTAAAACAATTATTTTGATGATGGTGATTACCAACACAACCCCTGGACCTAGTTAAGGTTTACAGGCTCTTGCTGGGTCTTGTCCTATTCTTGTTCTGGTTTAATTGGCAGCACATAAACAAATCAACAAACAACAACCATTGAACAAGGTGGTATCCAATAAATCTTCTTTTTGACCATTCTTTTGGTCCATCATTCACTTATTATTAAGGCCCATTAAAAAATAACAAAAAAACCGTGCTTCTATTTTTAGAATCAAAAACGAATGTTTAACCATTAAAATAAATGGCCAATAATTATTGATTAAGGATATTAGAAAAGAAAAACGATGACATTTGAATATTAGAATGATGTGATTGTGTTTGTGTGTGTGATATTGTAGTGAATCCAGAATGAAACCATATAATTTTAGGTAATAAAAAAAACGAAGCAAAATCTTTGCTCAAGAATTAAGCCTAATCAATCAATCGATTGTCTCGCTGTGTGTGCATTCAAATGCTCATACAAAAGTGATAATTAACTTGAAGAACTCTGGAATTTCGTTTCAAGATGACATTTCATATCAATCAAATATACAGGCCCAAGTTCTAAGGTCCAGGGTCACACAAAGTCAAACAGACACCCAAACTTCTGGCACGTGGTCTCAAGTGCTAATAAGAAGAATTAGCAAAAAGAAAAAAGATTTTCTAGAAGAATCGCTGAAGCTTCTGAATTCAATATTTTGGTAATTGGTTTCTTGTTTTCTTTGATTATTAACAAGAGAACGAACCAGACGAAGCAGCACCCAAAGAAATACGTTGACCTTTAAAAAGAATTCCTAATTTACATTAACTATTAAAATGATCTATTGTTATTTAGAGAAAAAGTTGTTTTCCTCATAAATTTGTCGTCGTTTTTGGTCAGCATTGTTTTTCATAATGCGTAGGTTTTCATTTTCATACATCCAGGCATGTTGTATTAATTCACCAAAAAAATGAGAACAATTAAATTGTTACCTGTTGTTCTGTATTTGCTAATTACTTCTGACAAGTGTAAAAGTTACAGATGCGCACACCTTAATCTCCTATCCTAGCAATGGAAAAAAAGAACAATAGACTAAGCATTCTTCTTAATAATAATGAACTAATCAATCAAGAAATGCATATTTCCTTATCAAATCCTATTAATCGATTCCATGGTTTAGCATTCATCGGGATTCTCTCTTTTTTAGGATGGACCAAAGAAGATAAATTTAAATTTTAAATGATGATGTTGATGATTTACGTGAAATATATGTATTTTTTTCTAAATTTTGATTCCAGAGGATAATAAAAAGAAATATGGTGGCATAAAATGATTTTAAATCATATCATTACTACCATTACTACCGTGTGTGCATGTCTGTGTCCAAAAAAAGAAGATAATGCTTGATGATGATTATTAAAAGTACCATGGATGCATCATGGGAGATGATCATCATTACCTAACCTTTAACTAATGACGCAAAACATCATTCTAAAAAAAATACAACCAAATTTTAAGGCGTTGTTTTCTAATTCTGAATGATTTAAGAATTTAAAAATTTCAATTCTCTCCGCTAGCTGGTCTGTTGTTTAATATTATATGCATTTTAAATTGTTTTTTAATTATGTTCAAAGAGAAAACAACATTAAATAGAACTACTGATCATTCATTCATTCTTAAGAATTGAATAGACCTTAGCAACAACAATAACAGAAGCACTATTCACACACCTAACCATCATTATGGATGCTTATAGACCTTTCAAAGGAGGTTTTATTTATTAACTTAAGTAAAAAGTTATGAGCGTTTTTATGCTTCTATTATTCTATTCTGATAAAAACAAGCTTGGAATTTAGATCAAATTTATCTGGTTTTATTAGGTAACCTTTTGTTTAATCCAATTGACCAACCAATAGGCGTGTAAACTAGAAATGACGCCTATACATCCGGAGATATGGATCTATGAAACGCTAAAAAACGCTCATAACTTTTTACTTAGGAATATTAATTTTCAATGTGAGGTATATGACCGTATTTGGTCCATATACGCCTGAAGCTTAGTATTCTTAGCCTTTTTAGCTTGTTTATTTATTTAGCTGGTTAGTTAGTTAGTCTAGTATCTCGTATTTTGTTTCTTAGCAAATTATTAAATGTCTCTATTATTTGTTTTAGTAAATTGGGCAGGTAGTTAGACAGCCAGGCAGCTAACAACAAAAAAAAACAAACGCAGACAATTACCACCAGCCTACTTGAAGATGAAAAACCAACACACAAAACGAGAAAAAAATCGATTAATTTTATCTATCTTTTTTTCTTCCAAACATTGTAATTAAACAAACAAGATTCAATTATACAATTTTTGTTGTTTGTTAACTAAAACAAATTAAGAAAAATTTCCCCTTTTGAAAAAAAGTTACAATTTAATTTAATTTAGTTGATAATTAAAAAACATAGATGGCGTTTAAAAGAAATGGTAAAAAGATTGATTCTTCCGATTGAAATTCATTGGTAGATTCAAATTAAAAATGTGATTAAAATTGTGATTGAAACACATCATAATCATTGGCAATATGGTTTGCGTGTGTGTGCTTGTTGAATGCTTAAATGAACATAGACCATATTAAATTGCCTTTTAAGGGCCAGAGACGAGGAAGACGATCAGAAGGACGATGACGACGAGGGCTTGCAATGGCCACCGACCAATTTCTTTTTGTGTGTGTGTTTATGTGAAGCCATATGCCAGATAATGACCCAACTGGCTCAATTGATTGGTTGGCGGCTGCAGCCGCCAAAATCATCTGTTGGTCGGGAGACCTAGGTCCATACACAAACACACACGCACACACAGGTAAGCTGAATCATTTTTTTGTGTTGTTTGAAAACAAGCGTGAGAATGGAATGTTGGTTATTTTGGCTCAGTTGCCTCTGTCCAGATGACTACTGAAGGCTGAAACACACGTTGTTCTCGTGGTTGTGTGCACAAGCATGTTGCATGGTGCACATGTTCTTCATAAAATGCTATTGCAAAATTGAAAAAAAGAAACCAAACCAAAAGTCTATTACACCACAGCATAAGAAAAAAACATATGTCTGTTGGCCATCTCGTTCTCTGCAAAAAAATCACTCATTCACTTAAATCTGATGCCAAAGGTCAAAGTGTGTGTGTGCATGTGCGTGAGCTTTATTGGTTCACCAATAACAACTTGAACAAAAAAAAAAAATAACTTCGCGGTCAACACACTGCATTCAAATATTTAGTGTACTTTTTTGAATAGGATTTCTCTAAAAGAAAAAACAAAAATACCAATATAAAAATATTTTAAACTCTTCTAAGATACCTGAGATTGAATGTTTTTGATACAAGATTCGTGTCAAGTGAGTGACCAGAGAAAAAAGGGTTAAAATGCTTGAATGGAATGTTGTTTGTCTGTGTGGGCAACAAAGAAAATTATTGAATAAAAATATTTTTTTTCCTGGATAACTTGGCCCTCACAAGCAGACCTTGCAATGTTTTTTTCCAAAGGACAGGTGTTTTGTGACGGCGCATGTTTTTTAAAAAAAAGCAGCAGAAAAACAGAGGAAAAATTGATTCGTCATAAACGAGAATATTTTGGCCCAAAATGGTCCTTATAAATATTATTTAATTAGTTTTGTTTGGAGAAGGAGGGCATCATAAGACTTTGATATTTTAGACAAACATTTAACGATTTTTTTGTTCTGTTTGGTGTTTAATTGTTATCTTTATTATTTGAAATTAGTGGGTTTGGGATAATTAGTTTATTGTGTCTGTGTGCCATAAATTAGCAAAACAGAACAAAAATGTGTGCGGTCTGCTTGTTGATAATCACAAATTGACAAATTTACAATGAACCAATCTTTATAAAAGATTTATTACACAAAAATGGTTAAATTTGCTAGAGAAAGAGAAAAATAGTTTTGACGCACGTTTGACATCTGTCAATTGATTAATTAAAAGAAACTAGTCTAGAAATTGGTTGAATGAATGATAAACCAAATGAGAAAAAACAGGTAATTGAATCAATTATCGTAAATGTCAAACCTTGTTGATACTGTTGCTGTTTCGGTAGGAAAAATAAATAAATGTTTCAATGGAATATTTCATTTTGTCCACCATAAATGCAGATAACATTTAACAAATAAATAAATAAAAGGTGCGTTTGATTTATCATTTATAAATATTTGCTCTCTCTCACTCGGGCTAATAAAAATTAAATTAAAAGCTTCTGCAGATTCAAATGCTTATATTCATTCATTTTTTTAAAACACACTGAGAAAAAGATATAAATGATTATTTATATTCTAGACTAAAAAGTTGTTTTTATATCATTTTGGCCAAAATAAAGGCTTGGCATTTGAATTGATGATTACTATGGTTTCTATCATATAAATAAGTTTGCTTGCTGCGCAAGCTGAGAAAATAGAGAAAAGATAATTATCATCTGGTAATCATCACCAGGCTAAAAACCTCTTGTAAATACCAAAAAAATACCTCTTGCGTAATTTCTTTTTTTTTGGTTTTCTGGATTTATGGATTCACCGGCAGGGTGAATCCAGAAATAAATTGTCTGGATTCAATCAATAAGAAATTTTATGGTCTACAAAAAAATAATATTAATTTTGTACTTGATTTATTGATTTGTTTTTCAAGGATAGACATTGGTGATTGAATCATACCACTAAAACGAATGTAACAAGGAGTATGTCCTTGCTTTAATTAACATTTTTATCTGTAACAATTCTGTGCAGTGGCGTGACTTTTTTTGTTACAAGTATCTGCTTATTAAATTTAGTGTACAAATTGAATTCACTATTTATTCTATTTGAATATTCAATTAGATTTCTATTAGATTGATATATTATTTCAAAGATTTTACAGATGAAATTGAATGATTATCTAATTGAGATCAATTCATAATGCCTGGTTATGATGATTTATGTGTTAAATGGGTTAATGAAACAATGTATCCAGGTGAATATGGTAACGATGAAGATTCACCATACAAACAAATTAATCATACTAGATGCAACATTAGAGTTGGAGTGTATCCAAATGAAGTAAGTCTTATTTTTAATTGGAATTTAATGCTTTTAATAATTAATTATGATATGAATAATTAATTAATTGTATTCTCAATCAAGATTCAAATGATCAATGATGAACTGTATCTTTGTACGGCAAATTATGAATTCTTACAAATATTATTAAATTATTACGGATGTAGGTAAGTATGATTTAGCATTTGTATGAATTTTATAAAAATATAAAACTAATAATTGTGGAATAGTTTAGAATTGATCAAATCTACCCAACCATTCGGTGGCACAATTGTCAACGGAAGTTGGACCGGAATGATGAGCTTGATTTATAGCAAAGTTTGTAAATATTGAAATAAGTTGACATTGAATAATGGAATATGGTTTGCTATTTGACAGACGATCGATATGTCACCGAATGTCTTTTCATTTTACCACAATCGTTATGAAATATTGGATTTTGATTTTGCCTTCCCCCAAGAACACAACATTGTCATAATGAGCTATCTTCGGCAATATCATTCAGATGACCCTTTCAGAATATTCAATGTCTTCTCCCCTCAAATATGGCTCATAATATTATTATCGTTTATATGTTTTGGTTTGATAAAATATCTAATGTATATATTGATTGAAATTCAATCCAAAGGACACAATACCAAACCAGAATTGTTAACATTGCCAATAATGCACGGCTATGTGGATCTCTATACATTGTTTATGGGTCAGCCATTGTATGATTGGCCACATCACAGACATAGAAATGGCGATCGCATATCATCACAACAGATCATGCGAAAAGGACTAGTTTTGTGGATATTTTGTGCATTAGTCATACGACAATTATTATCTGCTGATATGTTGTTCTTTTTGTTAAATGGCCAAGATGATATAATCGATACATTCGAGCAATTAGAAACCACTCATAAAGATTATGGAATCATTATCCAAGAAAATTCTTTAACTGAAAGATTATTACTTGATGTAAATTACTTTTTAAATTGTAATTTAATTGAAAGCAATTAATATCTTATTTCAGAAATATCCCAATTGGAAAAGCCGATTCCAGAGAGTGTCCTATGATCAATCAACCACTATTGAAACGGTGACTCGTTTGATCACTGAAAAGAATGTTCTCATCACAAGTCGTTTTTCAGCAAACATGATGCTCAAATATTACAACGATTTGAATTTACATATTTCTACAGAAGGACATTTCGCTGGAGTGGGCAATTTTGCCATAAGCAAATTTAGTGACAAACGAAATAGAAAATTATTGATAAAACTATCAAAACAATTGTTTTACGGTGGATTCAACCATTTGCTCAATGAACGTGGTCTTATTTACAATCTATTTCGAATGGAATTGTCTAAACGACATGATCAAAATATCACCGAAGAAGAAGTCTTACAAAAAAAGGAAAAAAAGAGAAAACGAATTTATCAAAAACGAGCAGCAGAAAAACGTAGAAATAGCATAAAAGATTTTAGACATTCAATCATTAACATTTATTTGATTGGTATTGGATTAGCTATTTCATGTTTTTTAATTGAACTTTGTATTGGTTTTAATGGATCAAACATTTGTAGAGGGTATAGCAAGCATAATCGCAACAAGAATCATCACGACATTATGGATAATGATCATCATTATCATAGTCATATTAAGAAGAAAACAAGAAAAACAAAGCATTTTTATAAAGAATGTAGAGCATTTTCTCGTATTGAAGATTCAACAACTTATGGTGGTTTTACGACAACTACAACCACGATGACTGCTATGGCTAACTATGAATTCCAACAACAACAAAAACAGCATCAGTTTAACCAATGTTGACCACCTGTTGTCACCGACCAACAATTTATCATCTAAAAAACAACGTTTATAAAACAGAGAAACAACAACAAAATACAAACATTTGTGAATCATATTCTCGATGACCAAAACAACAACCAAGATAAATAAATAAATTAAATAAACAAAAAATTAATCAATCAATTTTCTGTGTGTGTGTGTGTTTGTCTATATCTAAAGAAATAATCTTTTTAAAAAAGGTCTTGATTTGAGAAACCTACCAAGAAGAAGAAAAAGTCAACCAACATCATCGAAGCTATTTGAAGCTAATAAATCTTTTTTAGTTGATTAGGTTTTTTTGGTTGGTTGGTTGGTTAGAAGAAAAACAGAACACAAAACAATTAAAACTAGGGCCAGCATTTTCTTACAACCAAAAATGACTGGCTGCCTGTATAGCTTCAGGAATAATTAATGGATCAATCAGTGAGTAATTAGCAAACTAGCAAATCGAGAGTATCGAGAGAGAGAGAGAGAGAGAGAGAGAGAGAGAGAGAGAGAGAGAGAGAGAGAGAGAGAGAGAGAGAGAGAGAGAGAGAACGAGCATAGTATCAGGGTTTGTAGATCTTTAACTTTCTTGACAACGTTACCACGACGCGACCACCATGAATATAGCCAATCATGGTCAAACATCACAAGACACTTCTTCGTAAATAGATGGATCATCATCATCGATGTGTGTGGTAAATCATCATCATCAACCACCCTAAAAACAACAACAACCTGCTGCTAAAACATGATTCATTTAGTTAATTTGTGAGCAATTGTTTTATGAAAAAAAGAGCTTCCTTAATGATTTTTAAACTCTTTTTTCACAAAATTGTAAGAATTTTTTAAAAATCAAAAGAATTCAATGAATCTTTCATTCAAATTTTACCAAAATCCTTGATCAAATCGGATTAAAAATGAAAATTATAGTTGAAAAAAGGTTTTTATCCAGTTAAGATTCATTGAATAAATCTAATTGACTTGTCAAAAAAATATTTACAATGATGATGAAATTTTTGTGACAAGTTTGTTTTTTTCTCCAATTACGTGTGTGTCACGTTTTTGAAAAAAATGTCGCCATATGCTCGCAATCGCTCGTAAAAAAAGTAAGAAATATGATTGACAACATGGACCATTTAAGAGCAATTTCACCTTAAGTGTCAAAGTGCATTTGAAGTTTGAGGTCAAGTTGATCAACAATGGAAATGGCCAAAAATGAGGCTTTATATCGGTGGGTTATTTAACAAATTTGATGGAAATTGGTGACACATTACCACCGAAGAGTGACACTTGACCTTTTTTTTAAATAAAGGTTTTAAATAGAAATCATCATCATCATAAAGTGGCACTTGATGATAATTTTTAAAATCCTAATTAAGAATATGTTATTTTTTTGGTGCCAATCAAAATCAATACAAAATTATTATTTACAATCAACAGGTAACTTATGAACACAATCATGCTTGTCAAATGTTGACCATTGGTCACCACTGAAAGTTTCAGTCTCGGTTTTTGAATAATAAATTATCTGACCAATTTAACTTATCACCTTTATACGGTGTGGCTAACTAAAAAAGAAATATTTTATACAAAAAAATATATGGCAATTCATTTGGCCATAATAATAGGCTCACTGTAAAATAAGTAATATTAACCCATTCAATTGGTTTGTTATGGTACCAGAAGGTTAGGGTTTTTTTTGGAATGATTATAATGGTTGCTATTATTTTATATGTATCAGTCAGTGGTCTAAATATTCACTTGAACTGTTGTTGGTGGTACAGAAACCCTTACAAAACCATTTAGTTTACCAAATGTTCCTAATGGAGAACGACACAACTTTTTTCTTATTTTTGTTGTCTAGTTGTTATTTTCACACAAACACAAAGTCCATTTGCGCCCTTTTAGCTCTCATTTAAAAAAAAGGTCCATTCATTTGCTTCGTAGACAAATATTGAGAATGTCGAAACAAAAAAAATTGTTGCGGTGCCCGATACAGACCATTAGCAACTCTCAGCTTTCTGGGTCTGGTCTTATTTTTCATTCAATGAACCAATTCAATGAATTGATATGTTTCAATTAGCGTCTCCATGTGTGTGTGACAAGCTTTGTCCTTTTACAAAGTGCCAAAGAACAGTTTTTTTGTTGACCACTGGTCAGTGGTCAAAAATGACCATCATCAACAAGTATACAACCAAACCAAATGTCAAATTTTAAATTTTAAAAGGAATGCTTCCTCTAGTTTTACGCTTTTACGCTTAAAATTAAACGCTTCAATATATTTTTGGAATTGGAGAATAGCTCCACCCATATTTTGTGTTTTTACCAATGTTATCTTATCATTTTTATCTTGATTAGATTTCTTGATAAGATTCCTCGACAACATTTTAACGGTTCTTTTTGGTTGTTTGTAAATTTGGACATTTTGTAAGTTTGGTTGGTGATAGCCAGACCATACACAAATAGATTTTTGTTTGACGGTCAAATATTGTCCATTTGACCCAATCAGCAAGGTACCAATCATTGTGTGTGTCTCTCTGCCTGGATTTCTACATGACTGAACACGGATAATAATATTTTTTGGCCAATCATGAGTCGATGTTTCAAAAAACTTAAAAACTTTTAGTGTTTTTTTTTTAAACCGAGATTTCTTTTTCATAAGAAAAGTCTTAATAAATCATCAGAAAAATGCATGTTCATCATCGAGACCGTAGAAAAAAAAGAGGAGAAGAAAGCCTCATACCCTGTCACCTTTTAATATGCTAAGAGGTCACTTGATTTTGCTCTTGTTCAACAGAAGCAGTGAAGCAGACCTTTCAATTTTATGTTACATGAATTTTATTTGCTTGGGGTCAGCACGGTCACCGCAACCACCACCGTAGCTAGCCAAAAAAAATATAAAAAAGAAAGAAAATGCTCATTAATATATTACAAGTATATAAGTCTTGTTGACAAGATGTTTGGTCTCCATATGTTTACCCAATAGGCCATTCAATCTTGTTTTACACACACACACACCTGTCTGGTGTCTATTCAGGGAGAAAATCTAGGCCCACCGTTATAAATAAACAGACAGAGAGGGAGAATGAGATGTCAAATTATAACAAAGTTCACGAGAGATTATATTTTATGCTCGCGAACCATGGATAATGTTGTTGTTGTTGGACCTTGTTATAGTCATAGGATCATAAAAAATTGGATATCTTATATTGCAAAAATTAAACAACATTTTTTTTGATTTATTATGGATGATATATCCACAAGTGAAGCATATCATCAAATATACACTCATTTTATTGAATAAGTAAAAAGTTGTGAGCGTTTTTTCGGTTGATGGAAGTTAAACTATTCTGGAAAAAATGAGTGTAAAAATGATATTGCCCTTTGGTCAATCAATGACTTTGTCAAATGGGCAAATGGGCATCGAAATTCATTTCCAAATGAGCCAAAAACGCTCACAACTTTTTACTTCATCAAACATTTTTTTTGTTCTAGTTTTAATATTTACCAACCATAAATCATAACATTTACCCAAAAAAAAGATTGAACTTTGAATGCAAATGTTCCATACAAATAAACAAACAAACAAAAAAATATTGAACAAATCATACATTCATACAATCAGTTACAAACAAACTTATGTATTTTCTTAGCCAAACAATAATAATAAAATCATATACAAAAAAAATTATGAATTTTTTTAACAAAAATTTTTGAACAATTGCCGGCTTGACATCATAGAGCACATGTTTAAACCAATTTTAAGCAAAACGTGTTGGAAATAACACGTTTCATTTAAGAAAAACATACAATTTACAACAACAAAAAAGAGTTGTTTTACACGCAGAAAACACGCCAAAGCAATTTAGACAACAGATGGACAATATGAAATGTCCGAATGGTGGGAGGAGTGTTTTATGTGATCGATTGATCGATCTAACCAATCAATCGAATAGCCGTTTTGGGGGTTGTTTCAACACCATTATCTAAATAGCTTTTTTAGACCAGCCAACCAGCCAAAAAAGAAGTATTGGAATTTAACAGGTAATTGATTTAAAAAGTGAATCAAAATGCTTCAAATTAAATCATCATCGAAAACAATTTTGAATTTAATCAACTGAAACCAAAAATTTTTAGGTTGACCATTCTAATTTAAATTTGTTTTTAATCTGAACCAGAACAACAGCATACAGCAAGGAAAAAAGCTTAATCCAATCACAATATGCTGTGTGTAAGAAAAATTAGTTTTTTGTGCATGCTTGATTGGATGCTTACAATAAAAATGTGGTAGGAAAACAACGCCAAACCCCCTAAAACGAAAGCATATTTGATATTGGTTTGGGTATTTGCTTCAAACAAAAACCAACCAATCAACCAGATGCGTTTGAATAATGCATTTTGGTGTGTGTGCACAACATCATAAGCTTCAATGATTTCCAATATGGTTTTTGTTGTATGTTTCTCTCAGTCTGTCTCGATAATGTTTTGTATTGTGTTAAACAATCGTCAAATAATCGAATTCACAATATTCGCAATCCACCAAAAAAAAACATAATCAAATCAGGTATATTTTTGTTGCCACCCGCGCCAAAATGTGTGTATAACCCGGCTATAAAGTAACCGAGTAAAAAATAAGAAAAAAACAAAATCATTCAAGTGAAAATTGATTGTTGGTTATTATTTGTGGACAATATATTTTTTCACAGGTAACTAACTCACACAGGTAAAACTGGAGTTACAACAAAAAATTGTTTTAAAACCAATGTTGTTTCTCTCTTTTTTTTTCTCAAAAAATTGATTTGAATCTTATTTACAAATATTTTTGCCTCATATTTCATCCATTCAATTTTTTGTGATTCAATTGTTCCAAAATTGTTCCAAACAAATAAAAAAAATCACTTAAAAACGTGATTGGATCCAGCACACAAAATTGAACATATGCACACACACAAACATGCATAAGAATATAACGAAATTGGCACGTACAATTTTAATGCGATTCCATTAACTCATTTAATTTTTTTTTGTTGGTTGTTAACCATTCTTAACAATTCATTGAGAATTTCTTAAATGAAACATTCAATTAGAAATGTTTTACATTTTAGATGCGGTCTATTTGTGGTTATGGTTATATGGTTGAGTTTCTTGTTGTTTTAGTGTGATTCACATTGAATCTGGTAGTGTGAATTTTTAGTGTTTAAAGGGTGTTACTACCATCACAGATATATTTGCAATGGATCTCAAGAAATATCAAACCAATTTAAATGTAAACATAACTAGATTCTCTGAAATGGTCAAACATGATCTCAAATTGGTTGTCTCCAATAAAGATGATTCCATAAATGATTGTTCAAGTGAGTATTGATCTGTTGTTCCTAGCATGTTATTCCAAGAGTTATGTTGATTAGGTGAAGATCCAAAGAAACCGGTGAACATGAATAAGATGGTGGTGGCTGGTCTGTCCGGTGAATTTCATCGAATCAAATTGAAATCTTCAAAAGATCAAGAATCCAGCGACCAACAAACAACAAAACATAAATCATGCAATATTGATGAGAATCATTTGAAGAAATTTGCTCATTCAATGTATCTGAAATGTTTACAGAAAAAATCTTATAAAGCAAACAACATTCAAACCTGGTTTCTATCGGAAGGCGCATTCGGAGCCGTGTTTAGAGTGGAAGATGTTTCTGGAACAGTCTATGCATGCAAGATTATATCAAATATCAAATTCAAATTAAAGAAAGATAAATATCCAAACATGACAACAGCAAAGATGCGTTCAAGATTTTATAACGAAGTGAACATTATGCGTAAAGTATCAAACCATCCAAATATAATTACATTGATTGATTGTTTTGAAGTGGATAGTCGATGTACAATTAAAAATTCAGCTAAACAAGATTTAACCATCGATCATAACAATTGTGGAACCAATCTAAAATTGACCAATTGTTTTATCGTTATGGAATATGCTGATTCACGAACACTAAGCGAACATTTAAAGAATCAAAGAGCATTGAATGAAAACATGGCTAAAGAAATATTCGCACAATTAATTGATGCTGTTCATTATATGCATAAAAAACGAATTGCACATCGAGACATAAAACTAAGCAATATTCTATTGCAGCTTAAACCTCAAACATCAGCCGGAAAATGGCTAATCAAAAGATCATTGGCCAATAATCACCATCACCATTTTCATTATGTCATAAAGCTTTGTGATTTTGGATTAAGTTCAATGATGGATGAAACTAATCCATTGGAAGAGGAGATGGGGGCGGTGGCCGGTGATGATGAGGAAGAAGAGGAAACCAACATGGCTAATGGTCGTTTTTGGAAGCCAGTTGGAACGTCGTTATATATGTCGCCAGAGATTCTTCGTGCATATTATTTCTATTACAAGAAACGAGATCCACAAAGAATCTATCCATATTGCCCATTCAAAGGTGACGTATGGGCAATTGGTGTGGCAATGTATTACTGTCTTCATGGTTCATATCCGTTAACATTGTTATGTAACAATGACAAAATGGCACGACTAAAAGCTTTGAAACGAGTGTTTGAAAAAGCAGACGATTCTTCATCAAATGTCCATTTATCCGAAACAGATTATATTAAATCATATTGTCGAGATATAAGAAAAGAACTTCGCAAATATGACCAAAGTTTAAGTGTGAACTGTCGAGATGTTTTATCACGAATGTTATATGTTGAACCGGGAAAACGAGCAAACATTGATGAAATATATCAGCATGCTTATTTTAGAAATTTACCATTCAAATTTGATTTATAAATGAAACAATAAAAAAACATATTTTAAAAACATTCCTTGCACAAATTCCTAAGTACAAATTGCGCAAGCTTTGGGGCAGGGTCGTGAACAATTATTTTCAAAATTAATCGCTCAATTAACGGTGAGGAACAGTCTCTAGGCATAATAAATGGCAATCACAACCAGACAAATAAAATATATCACGTAAACGGCTCATTAAATGTTTAGAAATTTTCTAAAATAATTTCGTGCACTTTTTAAAAAATCATTCATTTTCTTCATTTTTTTCTAAAGAACAAAATCTTCCAAAAAAAAAGTTTTCACTTAACCACTTTTAAGCGCCATCTATGTTTGATTTTGGAAACTTTGA
Source organism: Tragopan temminckii (assembly GCA_028571105.1). Lineage (NCBI taxonomy): Eukaryota > Metazoa > Chordata > Aves > Galliformes > Phasianidae > Tragopan > Tragopan temminckii. The sequence goes on along the minus strand of JAOWBP010021245.1, from coordinate 80,633 downwards.
ATGATTATGTCTTCATTGAAAAATGATCATTTATCATTATCATTGTGGTTAAGGATTCTTGGAACTGAATTAAAATTTAGAGAAGATATAACCACCATAGGTGGTCAATATAATCATCATAAACACCTTTATGGATAAATATCATCTTTTGCAGAAAACAACAACACCTGTTGAATGGAATTTGGATAACAAGCTAACATCACAACCAAAGAAGATAATTTGTCAAATAGATGCCTTCTTGTGATGGTGGTCTTCTTCCATAAAAAAGAAATCATAATTTGTTCGCTTGTCTATCTTCAAAAAATCATATTTTTAAAGAAATCTTGCTAAAGACAAACACGGACATGATCTGGCCAGCAGGTTGTCTTCTTCTTCTTCAATTGTGTGATGGTGTGAACAATTGGAACACCAGCACACAAAACATCTTCATTTATTACAAGTCAAAATTCTTGCCATAATGCAAATATTTGATGATAATTGATCATTATTCAAATACATTTTTCTCATACAAGATTTCGGACAAGTTCCGTTTGTACAAAATGAAAAATAACTTGACCTGTTATCAAGTGCTGGTTTGATTTCCTTTTTTGCGATAGGAAATCACAGAGAAGAATAATATAAAAAAATTGTTGTGCAAAAAAATTCATATATCTCTCCCGGGGCTAATTTGTAACCAGCCAAACAAACAAGATTAATTTGTCGGCAAGCAAAAGCATATTTTGTTTGAATCAAAGGTCATCATCATCTTTCATATCTGTTTTTTTTGATTGGTTGCTTTTCTAAGAATTCGGCTGGTGACAATCATGCCAACAAAGTGAATTGACCTTTTCAAAAACCATAAAATTTTATATAAATTTTGCTCTTGTGTTTATCAACTCTTTCTCTACGAAAAAAAGGATTTTTTGGGCTTTTTTATCATCCTAAAAAAATGATATTTCATATTAAAATTATTATCAACACATATTTTCTCAACGATGGTGGCCAAACTATAATAATTAAAAATAATTAACTAAAATTAAACCCTTTAATCACATTAAAATTAAGCGTGAAATATGGATGCATTCTGGTCAATCCAACCAACAAAAAGAAAGTTTCACGATTCATATTGCACGATTTTATTTGAATGCTTTAGATTTTTAAGCAAGGTAATAAAACCAAAAAAACAAATATTGAATTTAAGAACAACCTGTTGAATAAGTTAAGTGCTGGCAAAAAAATTTGGTATAGCTACCATAAAAAAACCAATTTAAAATTTGAATTCAAGAAACAACAGCACTCGAACTGCCAGAAGCGACTACAGCAGCAGGTCTTCATCAACTTTTTCGGTTGATTGGTTCATCAGAAAAAAACCTTGTTTTGAACAATGGTTCTTCATTGATGGACTTGTACCTGTGGTGCCAAATGCTTGCACTATCACAGGGAGAGAGAGAGAACCATTTGTAATTATTGAAGAAGAAGATTACATTTTGCCATGAGCCATAAATGCACTTGAAAAAGAATGAACTTTTTAATAAAATTAACTTGAAGAAACTAAAAAAAAAAATGAAACCCAGAAGCCAATTTTTTGAAAAGTGGTTTAAACATGAACAAATCAAATCATAATTAATTAAGCCAATAATAATTATTATTATTGGAGATCTGAAGTATTGAGGCATCGATCATCAAAAATCAACTATGATTTTTTTTTAAAATAATCATCCAATGCAATTATATACTGCTTGTCGGCAATTGGACATTTCAATCAATCAAACATGAAAGAGAAAACAGGATTCTTCTTCTGTCCACATCTGGCCAGACTGGTCATTTTGATTAACAATCACACAAACATTTCTTCTTCATTTGATTTTCTCAACAAGCAATCAACATTCAGTTGATTGACACCAACTTTGAGCGTATGGTCAATTTGAAAGATTCAATCATCATAAAACTATGACCTGTCAATATTAAACCATGGTCCTAGAAACATAATTACAAGGTCTCAAAACTTTATTTTGAATGGAACTTTAAAAATCCCAGTCTGGTCAAAACAAGATGGACCTAAGAAATTCACTGAAGAACTAAATTAAATTGAATTCTGTTGGATACAAATGATATATGAACACATCATTCAGAGAGATCTGAATCCAGATTATCCAAACACAAGATTAATGATTCAGAAAAGGAATAATTTACTAACCAGAAAACAAGAATGCAAATAATAACAAGAAAAATCAATTTAATTAAATAAATCTTCTTGATGTTCGTAAAATAAGTGAGTTCGTAAAAAAAGTTTGACAGACTCTCTCTCTCTTGCTCTATGCAATGAGCACCAAAGTCTAATCTACCAAAAGGTTAAGGTCACATAATTTAATTAGACCACAACAAGAATAAATAAACGAAAATTTAATTAATTTTGGGTGAAAATATCCGTGCATAGTATGCACTGCATAGTATTATGCATAGTATTCATCAATCACTAAACTAAATCAAATTTGTCAATTATTCACAAAGAAACCAATCTTCAATTTTAGCATTGAATATTCTGATAGTTTGCATACGATCAATGATAAAAATAATCGATTTTCTTCTCTCAAACATTTCTTCCAAGCTTTGATTAATTGAAAATGTGTTTGATTTCTGTTTTTTTCTATGAAAAACTTCATTTATTCCCAATATTGATTTGTTTTTCTTTCTCATTCTTAAACGCCTACTCGTAAATTTTATTTTTTGAAAAAAAAAAAAAATAAAATGAAACAAAAATAAATGATCAACCAAAAAGCCTTAAGGCTCATTGATCTTTTGGCTAGAAAAAACAATTGAATTTTTCTTGTGAATTTCACACACAAACAGAAAAACAAGCCGACAAACAAAATTTGTTGTTTGAGAAACCCTTAAAAATACGACACAAACACGAAAAAAAGTTAACCCAAGTTTTTAAAGAAAGTGAGAAAGAGCAGGTGATGATAATCACCACAATACGTGTTTTGTTTGTCGCGCTAGCTAACAACATGTTGTTAATTTACTGTTGAGCTTATAGTCGCGCAAGCTTGTTTGTAGTGTGCATATTCATAAACACGAACAAAAGGCGCACCTAAGAAAAACAACAACAACAACAAAATTCACTCTCTTCCATTCTTCATCTCATGATCATATTTGGTAAAATAAGAATTATAACTAGCTGCGCAAAACTTGCTCAAGAAGAAGAAGATAGAAAGAATTGCTGTGTATTATGATTTACACACACTTACACACACAGATGCTGGTGGCTAATTATGTTCATAATAATACAAGACAAATTTCAATTCGTGAAATGTGTTGCTTGCTTCTATCTTTCACCTGCATAATGATAAAGTGAAATATTTGCTAATTTGTTTGTTTGATAAAAACTTATACAAGCAAGCCAACAGGTAATCTAACAAATCATTATTATTATTAGAGCAAGCATATTCCAAACCATTGACCACACGATATGATCACACACACACGGACCACGGAGCACTTTTAAGAAGATCGTCTGGACAGCACAAACAATGTAAGATAAGCTAGACCAAGTTATAACAAGACCATTTGGTCGCAGGGTTTTTTTTCTAGAGTCGTGAGTTGTTCAAGTGTTATAAAAAGAGAGCGCTCGATGAAAGTTGTCGAGATCACACCTTTTGGCAAGGTATGAAATGAATTATTTCAACGCAAAACGTCAATTGTTCAAATTTGACAGACCATGCTACAAAGCTAGCTCTCTCGCACTTTCGGTGTCTGGACACTTAATCTTTTGTTGAAGATCATTTTGGTTTGATTTTTTTCGGTGTAACAATCCTGATCATCATATGATCATTATTTCATGCTTTCTTCAATGACCATTGCTCACTAACCATATTTGACAGCTTTAATAAGGCTGGTTTCGTTCATTTTTTCTTGGTTCCCCATTTGGTCCCTCTCTTTGGTCAAATGATTGGGTGTATGTTCACTGCAGTCAATATGGGTCACATAATAAATGTGTGTGGACAATGGTTCTGTTATATCAAGTTCAGTTCATGGTTTCATGTCCCGCCTTAAGTTAATTTCAAAAAAAATTCACTCTGTGACCGAACTGAACAAACTGCATTTTTCTTCAAAAAAGATATTTGATTCAGTTTGGCGCCATTTGTTTCCAAGTTTTTTCTCAATACACAAGGACAAGAGTAATTGTTCCGATATAACAAAAATATCTCTGCCACATTTAAAAAAATTATTGAAAGGCTTTCCCAAACTCCAGAAAACCATTCAATTGAAGAATTGCTTTCTGGTGTTGATTTGTAGGCAAGACAAGAAGGTTGGTTTTTGTTCCATTTCAAACACTCACACACACAAAGAATCAAAGCGGAAAATTTTCTTTTGATCCATTTACTTTGACACGCACAAAATGCTCAACAGTTCACGTTTTTTTGGTGACAATTTAAACGATGACCAACCAAATGAGAAACGAAAAAAAACTTGAATGAATGTTCAAAACATATTGAACAAAATTTGTGAAAGAGGATACGAAACCTACTTCAAAAGGTCAAAGTTTATAGTTCCGAGAGTTTTACACTCAAAAATCAAACTTTACGACTTATTGACTTCTGTGTTAAATTACCTGTGTGTGTTGGGGACAGCTGAGTAGTGATATTAACTTATTCATTTTTTGGAGCATGTCATCACGGTCAACAATATAAAAATTATTTATACAATTGTTCAATAATAAAACATGCTACTACTGAATTGAATTTTAAAAAGAAGAAGAAAATTTTCAATACACGAGCAATCAATACAGGTAACACGAACACAATCAATTCTATGTCTAATTGGCAAAACCATTTTCCCATATGTTACCTTGCCTATTGAAAAATACCTGTTTAACAACAAAAAATGTTGGGTTAACCAGGTAAATAATAAAAAAACAAAATTAATTGATTGACAAATGAATAACGAGAGAAAGAAAAAAGCCATCTGCTAGCAAATTCTTTTTCTACACAATTTTTTAATGAATCCTCAGGCTAAATTCAGCATTAATTAGTTTTTTTGTTGTTTATTTGTGTGCAAATCATGTTTTGAGAAAGTGATTTACAAAGCCGGATCCTCGACAACACCACAACTCAACAAGCTACCGGTGATAGATTGAACATTGAAATTGTCTTGTTAGGAATATGTCGACACATCATCAAACGTGATTCACTAACAGAAACTATCTGACAAATCTGTGTACGTGCAAGAAGCGTCAAAATCAAATGAGATCCGAATCGTGATTAAAGCTAACCATTATTATCATTATCATCATCATCATCAATGTCCAAAAAATTGACCATTGATAGATAATTGCTTGATAATTTGATGATTATTAGATGATGATTAACAATGAATTATGAATTACTTGGACCGCCAACCAAACCATCATGAAGACCAGACCTTGCCGCAGCATGTTTTCTTGGTCACGAACACGGCCATTAAAAATATGGCCTCACTGATCACCTGACCTAGATTGCTTTTTAACATCTGAAATGCAGTTTTTTCTTGATCCAAGAATATAATAAGAAAATCATTTGAGCAGAAATGCAAACCTTGAGACAGATTTTTTTTCAAAGTTCCAAAATGGACCATTTTTTGGTGATCATCCATAACGAATCAAAAAGAAAATGTGTGATATTATTTGATTTTGTGATTGGTAAAATATTCACCATTATTATTTTGGTGTGTTCGTTCAGATATCATTTAGAACATATGCTCTAACCATGCTAACAAAAAAAAAGAAATCTGTCACCTGACCAACAAAAAAGAGTCCAATAATCATAATAGGAAATATCTTTTAGATAAATACGGAGAAAACCCATCAGTTTTGGCCAGTAGTTGTCGGTGTCATTTGGTCATGCTTTTTAGCTTTTTTTCTATGGCCCAACCGAAACTAATTGACAATTGGTTACGGTTACGACCCTAGCTGCTAAAGGTCTAGCATAAATCAACCACATGCTTAAACAAGGTTGACCATACCAAGATCTGCTCCACAAACCTTGACGATGTTCCAGTGGCCCATAAGGTTTTCCATTACTAATTACAACAATTATCTATCCATTCACACACAAACAAGTGAAGTAAGCATTCATTAATCGATTTGGTTTGGATATTTGACCAAAAAACACCTTTTTCATCAATCAAACCCAATGAATATTTGACCAAACAGAAAAAATTAACTTGGCAATTGGTAGGACCATGTCCATGACAAACACCATCACCAATTATACACCCAAAAAGAAATTTATTTAAAAAAAATTTCAGACACTTAAGTTAATAGTTTTGAAAAAGCTTTGAAAATCAATTCTATTCGGTTGTTGTGATTGTAAGACAAACACAGGAATTGTTTGCACAACAAAACAATTTAATAAAATCGATCATTCATTGTGATTGATTTCTAGTTTAAATATTTACCTTTAAGTTCATCATTTCACATCATAGAGTTATAACTCTACAAGTGTTTTAACCCTTTAATCACAGCTAAAACTACGCAGTAAATGATGTTCCTAATATTCCTCAAATATCTAAATTGGTAGGTTCAATGTAAAATAACGTTCTAATATGACATTCCAATGAATACAAGTAACAATTTAGGTATAAATTTTATTTGTATCAATATTAAATTAAATTATTTTTAATAGTGATGTTACCATTGTTTCGCAGTAATGTTATCGACACGTTGTACAGAAATACACTATTCACCATTTATCATTTTTTGGATCTCAATCAATATATAAAGCCAAAAAAATTGATTTTATATCGATCTTTTTTACAGTTTTACCAAAAAAAAATCCTGTCTGCTTTTTCTGCCAAAAAACCAACCCGATAAAAAGTTTTACCAAAAAAATCCTGTCCGCTTTCCTGCCAAATAAACCAGTCCGACAAAAAGACCAAAATGGAACATGACGAAAATTTGAAGAAATTTTTAAACGATCTTGAAGACCTGGAACGTAAAATTAAATTGATGCCAGATCATGAAAAAAAAGAAAAAACGAAAAAGACAATTGAAAATATGAAAGCGATTTGTAAAAATATTGATTGGAAAAATGTTGGTAACGGAATTGCAACCATTTCTGTCCTGCTGAAAGGTATGGACGACGATAATTGCCGAAAGGTTGGAGTAACTAGTGAAATATTGTCAGAAGTAGTAAAAATTTTGGTGAAAAATTATAAGCCAATAAAAAAGAATTAACAAAAAAATATTAACAAAAACAAATCATTTAAAATGACCAATATTAACTTGTTTTTGTTATTAATGTTTTGTTAATTATAAAAAATTCAATAAAATTTAAAAATCTTTTTTAAAATTTAAGATAATTGTATAATTGTGTTTTTTTTAATGAAAACAAAATGTTTAACAGATCAATTTTGTTCATCTTGGGTTTGAGGTGCTATCAGCCAATTTGGTCAATTTGTATTGAAATGCTTCCCATTGAAACCAGCTTTCCATCATCAGCTTTCAACGAATTACTTAAAAAAGTAATCTTTAATCAAACCATCTAATTATCTAATATACAAAACGGAATCTTTGTTCTTGATGATCAACACTTGTCATCAGGACCATCATCACTATTATCATCACTAACCATAAATCAATATCTCAAATTGTTATTCTCTTTGCATAATAAGCGGTTTACAATCAGAAATAATTTGACCAACAATAATAATTACCTGGCTGGCTGAATCTTTAAATTCCACAAAAGAGAAAGTTTGCACAAAATTACCTAACAATTACATAATAACTGCCTGTCAATAACAAAATGAAGATTCCTTCTTAAAATGTTGTTTTGTTTTGATCTGATTTAAATGATCATTTCTCTTACTTTTTGGTTGCTTTGAGAGAACCAGGTGTGCTATAACGTTTTCCCCATAAAGCTATTATTATTATTATCAACCTTAAGGTTATAAGGTTATAAGGTTACTTTAAGGTTAATTCTTTAATAAATTCCATAAAGGTCATTTTTTATTATTACAAGTGTGATTTATGGTCATGACACGACATGATGCCACACACACGCGTGCGCGTTCTCTACAGATTAACACTTTATCACTAAAACACCCATAAAATTTGACTTTACATTTTTGGTTTTAACCCAAAAACAGATGCAACAAAGGACAAATTAACAAAAAAAAAAGATGCGCAAGGTCCTAGGAAAAACTCTCTCAAGTTGTCACGCAAGTTAGTCCCAAATTGATAAATAAACAAGCATTTAAAGAAATGAACCAAATTCCTCAACAAGATTATTAATAATTAGTGATATTCACCAAGATGCTTCAGGGCAACAATAATAAAAAAAAACAACTCCGGAAAATCTTCTCTGGCAGACATAAATCACACACCTGTGTTCTTGTTTTAATCACCCTCAAAAAACACCTAAGCTAATTTATTTTTAAATATACTTTTTCCAATCTTCTCCAAAATAACAAGACGACAATTTAAGCTTTTGATTTATGTTTAACATTGGCTTCAAATATAAGTGAAATTAGCTTATTAAGCATGGGACTTCAAGACCATTTCAAGCATCTTAACACCTTTTTTCTGGGTTCAATATGAATTCGAGTTTACGAACAACAACAACCTAGAGTTTTTTTTACGAGAAATTGCACCCTTGAAAAAAATATAACAATTTAATGATAATTTACCACAACAAGATAACGAATTTCCACAAGCAAAAAAAACACACAATTAATCATTGATGTAAATTAGTTGTTGAGAGAACAATATGTGCATTATGAGCATTGTGTATGACCTTCGTTTATTATTATGAAGCATATCATGCTTAAACAATTGATCATTTGAATGCTGACCATCACAAACCATAACTGTCCACACATAGATAACTAAATACCTAACACCGAAACAGGATACCGGACCCTCGTCTTCGTAAATTACGTTGCACACCTTGTTTTTTTGTGTGTTTATTTGCTTGCATCACATTCTTGCCATGTTTCAGGGTGTTAATATGCGGTATTCAATTTCAATGTCTATTGTATTTGTTTTATTGTGATGATAATCATCTAGTTTCATCCAGTCCATTATCTTCACAATGTTGAAAAGATAATGAATGCTCACAACAGATAATTCATGTCCAAATAGAAGATGGGAGAAATTATCACGATAAATTGATGCACCAGGACTTCTAGTATCCGTGTGTAAAGTTTGGGCCCTAGGAACCTATTGGTTTGGCAAAAAATGGTCAAAAAACTAACAATTTTCTCAAAGAAATTGTCAATTATATCGAGAACTGTTTTATATAAAAAGCTGACATTTAGTTCTCGTTAAAATTTATAAACTTTTGCAAAAAAATGTTTCATTTAGTGAGCAGTGGCCATCTAGTGAGTTAATAATGAACTAATCACATTTTATTAAATGATTTATCAATTACAAAGATAAAATTCATTATGATGTCTGACAGTTTAAGAATTGGACTCAAGCCCATACTGGTCAGGTCATTATAATGATCTGATAAAGGGAAAAACGGAAAACAATTAAATAATTTGGTTCATTGGAAAACTAAATGCGAAAGGTCATTCATATAAATGCAATTTTTGACATTTTTCTTTACAAAAATGTTAATATCTGGGCTATTTGATGACTTTATGACACGAAAATTGGTAGGCAGATAGTGTATATTAGGTCTTGATATAAGATTGATAATAGATGTAGATAATAATTTCGTTATTAAGCGACAAAATCAAATTTTTTCCCAATTCAATCCTATATTCCCTAACACCAGATATCATCTGATATTAACATTGATCGATCGATGATTTCGTTTCCGTTGTCAAATCCAAGGTTTTTAATTTAAATCCATATGCTGGTGCCAATGCTAGCCAATGTTCGTGTTAACAATTGAAATAATTACAAAACACTATGATGTATTCGAGGATCTAGTGTACGCCATTCGATGATGTGCCGCATTCCTGATTGCTTTGATTTATCGTTAGTTTCATTTGCTCCAAGACATATGACTGCTTCCATATTTTCCATGGCTGATAATCAAGTTGTCATGTTGGTCATGTGAATTTCGGCTGAAACAGAAGACAATAAAAAAAGGAAGAAACCAAAAAGAATCACCCAACAAGCAATTCACATAAAACATCTCAAACGTCATTTATGAATGGTATCGGCGTGTTCTTTTTTTATATACTGCTGCAGCAGTGTGTGGCGTTTGGTAATCGCCTTGTCTTGTTTTTTTGTGTGTTTGTGTGTTGTGAGTCGTGTGTAATTTTTGTCTGTGTGTATGTCATAATGTTGTATTTGTTTCATGAGCACCAAAAATAATATTCAAAGAAAAATAACACAATAAAGGATTTAAAATTGAATTTAAATTAGTTTGTTGTTTATTTCAAATTTAATTTTTAAAAAAACAAGAAGATAATTTAAATCAATTTACCAAGAACCAAGATATCTGGATGCAAGAAATCTAAAAGAGAATCAAAAAAAGAAAATCAAGGATTCAATAATCAAACATCAAGAATTGACAATAATCAAGAAGACCAGAGAGAATCCAAATTTGACTTTCAAATAATTAATTTTGATTTAAAACAACAATGTACAATCATTTAGATAATTATGATGAAACATTCATTATTAATTTGACCATGAAAAATAATAATGATTGAATGGACCAACAAAATAAGAATCTGAATTTGACTACTTGTAAACAGAATTGAAAATTAATTTTGGTAAAAACTTTGAATCTTAAAGAAATTATCTTCTTTGGAAACTCAATTAAAAAAAATGATGCAACAATCACCATTATCATCAAACAATCCGTCATCAAATGCCAACAATATTGTATTGGTTGGAACAGGAAACATGATTCCAATAGGAATGCAACAACAACCACAATCTCTAAGCCAACCACCACCAAGCCAACAACAGCCACAAGATCAACAACCATCACAAATTTTACAACAAAATCTAGAACGATTATTTTCATTAAGTCCAATCGAAGTCAAAGATGAATATGAAGAGGTTTGATTTTGTTTTTCATAATTTGAACTTAGTTTTTTAATTTAAAATTTCTATTTTAGAAAATGTGTCGTTGTTATTTAATGGTACAAAATCAAATGACTGGTAAATCTGAACATCAAATCCATGAGGAATTAACTCGAACATGTCGTGAAAATATGAATGTTTGTGATGAAATAAGTCTCGGTTTAATAGTATCAATGTTGTTGGATCTTCATAATAATTGTCATCGATTATTCATCCCAATAATATTATCTAATCGTGATGGTGCCAGTCAACTATGTTATCATTTGAATTTTATTTTAAATGAAAAATTTCCTCGCCTTCATGATCATGCAAGACAACGTTTAGTGTTGCTTTGTAAAGAATTACTACGAAGTCCAATACAAACCATTGAAAATATATTTCATAGTTTGTTAAGGAATATCGTGTCTGGTGATACTTCGCCTAGAAACATTCAACTAGCCGAATCAATATTAGATGTTTTAATTGAATGTCGTTGTAGTTATGATTCAAACATCATACTATTACAATATGTCTTATTTAAATATCTTCGTTTGATAGCCGACCACGTAACGCCTGCTTCAAGAAATTTATTTAATAAAGAAGTTAAATTTTGTCACGAGTTATTAAGAGATAGGTTTCAAGATTTTTTGCCTATTGGACGCGATTTGATTCGTCTCCTACAGCAAATTGGCCGTGTGCCTGAATTTGACCAATTATGGAAGACAATGTTAATTAATCCAGCAAGCTTATCACCTAAATTCAATTTGGTGAGCGTGATGAAAACACGAACACATCGAAGATTTATTCGTTTGTTAATCACGGTGGACATTGAGAAGAAATTGGGTTTTCTGGTCGGATCAGTGCGGTTAGGATCTCAACGTCGATATCAGGATTGGTTCCAACGGCAATATCTTAACAATGCTGACAATACACAAATGTTACGAACTGATTTGATTAGATTTGTCTGTAATTACATTCACCCATCAAACGAAGTGATAGCATCAGATCTAGTGCCAAGATGGGCTGTTATTGGTTGGCTGTTGACCGGTTGTCCGAACGCAACCACAACAGCATGGTCACGTTTAGCATTGTTTTATGATTGGTTAATGTTCGATATGAACGATGATGTCAACAATAACCAGATTATGGATCTTGAACCAGGATTATTGGTCATGTTTTTCTCCCTAAAACATTATACAGCATTAACCAATGCTTTATTGGATTTTCTTTGTCGAGTATGTTTTTTAACCACTGTATTATCGTTTAAAAACTAACCATTTTTACCATTTTAATAGATAACGACGGAATTTTATCCGCCTCTATCACCTCAGATCAAGCAAGGCATTCGTAATGCATTTGTATATCAAGTTGAAAAGCGTGTCATCCAAAATTTATCATTCGTATTTGATCCGGTTCGAATTGAATTAAATGTTCGTCAACTATTAAGCAAAACATTTCCCGAACTAATGGAATATAGCGATCCGGTAGCGTTGGGACATCCACAAATGACGATGCTTGGACCAGGACCACAATTAACAGGAAATCAAAACGCTAACAGCAATATTGTTGTCGTTTCTAATGGACATTATTTCACACCAACCAACCTTCCACAACATCAACAGGTAGGTTTTCATTACAATTTTTTGATTCAATTATCATCAATTTTTACCATTTCATTATCCATCCAATTACTTTAATATTAATTAAAAACTGGACCAAAATGGTGGAACAATCATTTCCGATGGTCCTATTAGGGTAGAAATAGTTGGGTTTTAGTTATAGTTTTGCTTGTGTTTGTGTGCATAAATGTTGTTTTGTCAATGTCTTATTGAATGTGTGTTTATGCATTATTGGCATGTTGATTGTTGTTAATTGCAGATAACATCATCTGCTGAAACTGTAATTGGTTGTGGTGGTGGTGGTGGTAATGCAGAATCTGCAGCAACCAACAACTGCTCCACATCATCACCATCCTCAATATGCTCTTCATCTACTACCTGTTCTACGGTAACTAATGCAACATCGTCCGAAAGCGGATGTTATACATATCACATTTATAATGCTGAACATCTAAACACTAATAACACTATTATTAAAACTAATACAACATCAATGTCAAGTTCTACATGTCTTATGGGAACTTCGACCACTGCTACCACAATGTCTGCCAGCAGTAGCACAGTGTTGCACCACAGTGCATCACGATGTATATCATCTACAAGTGGTGGTGGTGTTGCTGGTGGCAGCGGGGTCAGCATAACACCCCAACAAGTGCTTATGGTTACGCAATCATCTAACCCAACAAACCAGACAGCAACAGTGCTTGTACCATATTCTAATAATAACAATACTAAACCAAATTTAAATCCTATATTGACTAATATTAAATCCATAAATGTCAAACAGATTTCATCTGCTGCTACTTCCGGTTCGACATCATCAACAGTGGCCATTGTACAGCCTTCTCCATTATCATCGTCGTCGATGCCATCATCAAGCACACCGATGATTGTAGGTGATTATAATAATTCATCTTCACCATCATCGGTGGTAACAGCCACAAACAATCAAACTCAAATAGTACAGATGGTCCATATGGCACCACCAACCATACCAACATTGAATCCTATTTCAACAACAATGGCAACCACGAACACTGGTGCGCCGTCAACAACTAATGTGATCATGTCTAAATTTAGTGATGATGAAGATGATAGTTTGGATGGTTCCGGTGGTTCTGGTAACCATAATAATAGCGGCAGCAATCAAATTAATTCATCATCATCAACGACATCTTCAAATTCATTAACCAACAAAATTAAACATCAAACAACATTAAAAAAGATGAAAAAATCTAATAGCTTTGGACAAACAAGCACGGATCCAACAACGGGAAATATTTATAATAAACCAACACAACAAACAGGAAATAAGCCTGCTTCTGCACATCATGTGATGATCAATAAAAATGGTGGTGCAGGATCATTAACAATAAATTCAGTGTCCACACCACCTCCTGCTTCAAATCATCAACAAAACAATAATCCCGAATATATAGCTAATATATTGAATTCTTCTGTGATGAATAATAATAGTAATAGTGGTAATATTAATAATGTTTCTATGAATCCAACTTCCGGTATTCAAGCATCACAATCATCGTCACCGCATATTGTTTCAGTGATAATGTCTGGTGGAGCTAATAATACAACATCAACGCAAATATCATCCACCGTAAATAGTCCACAATCCACCTCCACTCCTACCTCTGTATCTTCCTCTTCAACATCGCCACATGCACATCATTTGAACAAGAATGATCTTCATCATCCGCATCACCATCATCAAACAATGTTTTCACATCATCAAAATGTGATTGATAATAACACTCATCAACTAAATCAACAAGCAACAACAACAATGTCTTTCAATGGTAATAACAATGTCACTGGTGGTGGTGTACCACAAACACCAACAGTAAAAACGGAAGTGGTAACCATAATCGATGCTGATGATTCCAATGATTCGACTTCTGGTTCAGATCAACTACCATTGTTTATTAGTTCATCTCCGTTTCAATCTGGTTCCAGTTTGGATCAAAATTATAATACAAATGGTGCTAGTGCATATTCAGCATTTAGTGATCGTTTAGCCAACATTCACAACCAAATTATTGAACCAAGATCATACACGTTAACAGCTAATGAATTAAGAGAACAAATCGATCAAATCACCAATAACCAAATTAAAAATTTAGTGATCAAGTTTTCTGAAAGCAGGTAGGTGTTTGGATTTTGATTTCATGTTTTTTTGTAATAATTTGTTTCCGGTTCGATTTTGAGCAGAGATAAACAAACGCAATGTGATTTAATGGAGAAATTAGTGAAACAATTAGTTGATTATCAAAATGATGATGATAATGATGATGATGAAGTGCATTTTGTACCAAATTTAACAATGGTCTTATCATCGATTATGGATGAAGATATGAGCCAAAATCGTTTTCCAAATTTATATTCCATGAACCAAGATAATCAATCATCGTCATCATCGGTGTCGATGTTAATGAATTGGCTATATCCAAATGAAACATTGATACAGGAATCGATAGAAGGACCATTGTTTGTCATGTTCAAACAATGGGTTGTTTTGGTTAAAAGAAAAGTTAGACACCAAGATAAAGAAGATAGCTTAGATGATGAAAAAGATGAAGAAACACTCAAAAGAAAATATTGTCAAACGGAAGGGGAAGTGTTTGAAGAGATTGAAGATGGCGGAGATGAGGATGACGAAGAAGACATGGCTGATTATGATCCGGAAAAGGATGCGCCAGTCTTCAAACAAGTTTTAGCTGAATTAGCGGCCAATAATACGAGAGTAGGATTCTTGTTGCTGCATTACCTGGTGGTGACCAAGAATACGTTCCATAGAATGATATGTTATTTAGAGCTGTTGGATTACATGAACAAAGATCATATGAGCACATTGTTTAATGATTTGGAGATGTGCCACTATCAGGATGGGTTCATGTTCTTTCATATGCTACCACAAGTGATGCGGACAATGGGCAAGAAACTGTTGAGCCATGCCAATATAAAACTATTTGAATTAATATTGGCTTATGGAGATTTCATTGCTGTTCAATATCTCTGTAAATTGATACAAAAATATAAGTTTCAATTGGTAAAGAAAGATGATCTGTCCAGCATTGCTTGTAAGTTTTAAATTTTTTGTGTTGATTTTGATAAATTTCACAACATTTATGTTTATGAACCAGATAAAACATGTAACCTAGATTGCATACAACAGCAATTGTTTTGGGAATTGATTGATGCACACGATTTTCCAATGGAAGCTTATTTACCGTTGATATCTAAATTAGAAGATAAAGGTGAGAGATGATTTATGACTCGATGTCCAAATTAACTTAAATCTTATTGATTTTTACAGAATGTAATTTGATGGTATTAAATCACATAAAACAAGTCTTCAAACGTGTTGATCCAACAAAAGAATATTTACGTTTATTAACGAATCGTGATCATAATAAATTGGGTGATTGTTTTGTGGTGCCCGTATTGTTGCATTGGGCTAAAAGACATAAAGTTAAATTAGCTGATGTCATCGGAGCTTATGTTTCTTCGATGATTAGCTCACCAAACAAAAGAAATAAAAGGTATTAATTTTAAATTTAATTTGGTTAAATTTAATTATAATTGAATTTGAAAACAGAACGTTGAACAATGTTTCCAAAACCCAGATGAACAAATTGGCAAATGTAGAACAATTGTTGTTTTATTTGGATGAATTAAGGAAAGCATTCGGAAATATAGCTGATAAAAGATTTGATGATTGTAAGTTTGATTGTTTGGTCATTGATAATTAATTAATTGTCGATTATAATTAATATGTTTTTTACAGTTTTTAGCCAAGAATTCATCAATGTAATACTTGATCAATTAAAACAAATTTGCACTGGTCAACAGAAAACAAAGTGAGTCTTTTTTTAAGGTTTTATTTAAAAATTCAATTAATTTTAATTTGGTTATCCCAGATATGCTCAATTGTTTGCTAATGTTCCTGATGATGATAACAACAACGATAGTAGCAGCTCACAAAACAGCACCGGAAGTAATTATAGCAGCAAATCTAGCAGCAGTTTAGCACCAAAGAAAAGAAAACAGCCTAGCTCTTCCAGTAACAATAATAATAACAAGGATTCAGCTACGGAATCTGATTCTTCTGATGTAAGTTAATTAAGGATTCATTATAAGATCTAGGATACTAATTTGCATATTTTTGGCAGGATGATGTTCCAACACAACGAACTATGAAAACAAATCTTCGTAACAAGAAACGTAAACAGCTTGGATTGGATAGCGATTAATGAGGATAGAAGTGGGAGAAATGACAATTGCAGGGTTAGAGAGGGGAAGACTGATTCTCTCTGGCTGGACTTCCAGACATCTTGACAGACCTAGAGACACGCCTTCATCCAATGTACATTAAGCAGTGTTGTTCTTTTTTCCTTGTATAAAAAACACACCCACACACAAAAATTTCAAAAGAAACATTTCATCTGTGTTTAAGCCATACATTGACACACCCACCATATACACATATTTAACATGTTTAAACAAACTAAAATTTAAAAAAAAATAAATTTCTCATTTTTTGGATCATTTTTAAAAAATTATTTTATTTAAAAGTGAAATTATAATATAAAATTGTATTTTGTTTTTGTCCATTAATTTCACACATTAATTTGACACACCCACACACAACATGAATTTGTAATTTGTAAAATGTAAATAGAAATTCTTTAAATTCGGTAATAAAATAACAAATTTGTGATGAGATTTCATTCATTTTTCAATTAATTTTAATTAATTTATTTATTTTTTAATTTAATTTGACCATTTCAAATTAAAAATCGTATCATCAATGGAAATGTGATTGGAATGGAGAACAGAATCAAACTAATCAACCAACTATAAAATGGATTTTGTTGTTTGACCGTTCCATCACCAGTTCTAAATTTTCTTTCCTCTATCATCGTGCTGGTTGGCGTTTTCAGATCATATGCCCAACCAATTTTGGCAAACATATCAATGATCAATGTTCCAATGTTGAAATATGTTGAACCATATTCTGAGCCAGAATAATCATATGGGAAGACGTGGTGATAATTGTGATAACCTTCCCCAGTGAAATTGATTGTGATTGCATTTTCAGTTGGTGCAATATGCTTGTCGTATGGTCTGCCACCCCAAAGATGTGCCGCACTGTTCACCAGGCCAACTAAATGCAAAACATACACAAAACGAAAACAAACAAATGCCAGGAAGGAATTTAACAATGTTTCATTCCATAAATAATAAGGAATGAACGTTGGAATTATAATCGATATTAATATTGACAATGGCATATAGAATCGATGTTGAAATCGTACGATTGGGTCTTCCCATAAATCTGATAGATCAATTGTCTTTTCTGTATTGGATTATTTGATTTGATTGAATCGATATGATTGAAAACAAGTGAAAACCTTATAAATTATACCTTTTTGTTTGACCAAATCATTTGGTTTCAACATGATCCATCCCATATGAGCATAAAAGAATCCTCGTGTTGCGTTGTGTGGATCAGCATCAGTGTCTGAATATTTGTGGTGAGTTCGATGATCAAGGGACCATCGTAAAATGTTCCTCTGCAGGCACATCGTTTGGAAGAATATCATTATTAATCTAGTTATTAAAATTGAATTATTAAATTAACATTATTAATTAATGGTAAACAAACCTTAATGGTAATTTAGCTTTAAAAGATCGATGTGACCAGTAACGATGAGCGGCAATAACCAAACCAATTTGTCCAGTTAATAACGATATCATAAACAATCCAAATATAGTTAGCCATTTATAATTCGGATCAAATGCTGAACGATATGAATGGACCAATGCCAAAATGTGCATCACAATCAACAAGATTGTATGCGACCAATTAATATCATTGAATGTAAAACACTTTGGATCATTTGAACGTTTGAATTTGATTGATTCATTGGCTTGTTTTTTCATTTTTTCTAGTCTTTGAACATTGAACAATGTTATCCAAATGAATTGATCAAATCAATTTACTAAAAAACATTACCAAAAATGTGATTTTTGTAGGCAAAACAGCATTATAAGCATGAAACATCATGATATAACACAGCTATGAAATTTATGAAAAACATTCACCCAAACATTTATGTTTATGTTTAGTTGGTTAGAATTTATATCCATACAAAATCCATTCAACAACTACATTCAACACACAACTGGACAGAACAAAAATTAATTAATAAAAATGATTTGATAATTATTTACCCAGTAAAAAACCAATAACAAAACCATTGACAATTAATTATTTTTTGCAAAAAATATTTAATTTTATTCTAGAAAAAAAACACAATTAATTAATCTAGATTTAGAATTGAATTATCACAGAATTTCTTTTTTGGAATATTTTGAGACCCAGGAAAAAAGAGTGAAGAATGTTTTAGAAACCTTTAAGAAGAATTAATACTAAAAAAATTATGTTTTATGTGCCCCGTTGATGGCGATCATTGCCGCTATTTGTGCAGCTGATTGTTGTAATTGAGAATTGGATGTTGGTGGTGATGATCTAGATGATGGTGATTTAAAATGATTATTATTAAATGATTCCTTAACCGTAGCTTCAGATAATAGATGCCATATTTTGGTCATCACATCCAAACGATTTGATAATGAAAATGTTTTCAATTTCATTGAAACATATTCAGAGAATATTTCATATTCGCAACCATCTTCCGTTTGATTCGTAATTGATAATATTGGATTGTTGTTGTTGTTGATGGAACGTTGATTGTGACGGTGATGATTATGATTTGGTGAATCATTGAGACAGATGACCATTGTTTCCGGTGCTTCAATTATAATTCGTTTCATTCGTTCTCCATTACTTTCCCCGTTGTTGTTGTTGAGTGTTGTAATGGAAGAAACCTTTATGAGAGCATTATTCGTTTTATTTTTAGCGCCATCTTGTGTTTCTTTCTTGTCTTCCATTTGTTGATCATTATCATCCTGTAGAAATTCTTCATGTTGTTTACCATTTAAATATTTTAAATATTTATTCATCATTAAATTTGAATAGGAATTTTGTTTTGTCGTTTGATGGTTGATTGTTGTTGTTGATGATAATTTACCATTAGTGTTTGCTGGTGTATCATCAACTTCCTCATCCTCTTCATCGTTGTTATTATCATCACCACCTTGTCTGTGTTGTGTTTGGTTACGATTGTCACTATTATCCAAATGAACATTGTTCATTGATGATTTGGTTGTTGGTGAATGTTGTCGATTATTATCTAAATTTTTCATTGATAAATTAATCAAATGTGGCATGGAATCTTGTCCATTGTTTGATCGTCGTTTCACATCTTCCTCCATATCCTCCTCCTCCTCATCATCATCCTGTTCATCTTCGTCTGCCATTTGACTCATCATTTCATCTTTGAACGTTGGTTGACCGTGTCCAGCACCAGCAAACGGATTAGCAACAAACAATTCAGGATGGTTTATAATAAGCTGTGAATGATTGGCAACTGTTTGATAAACAGATGGATGAATTGCTGCATATGGCCCAGTGAATGCTGTTGTTGTTTGTGATGATGGTTGCTGTGACACCGGAGATCCAACCGAAGATGTTGGTGATTGATTACCATTGTTATGGTGATTGTGATGGTGTTGCTGATAACGATTACGTTTAAGGAATTGCTTCAAGAATGCCATCTCATCAGCGTGTATCCATTTTGTTCGAGGTTTTTTCATGCGTTTCAATTTGTTAAGATATGTATTATAAGCTGTACGCAACGAATTCCATTTGGTTTTGCATTCGCTAACTGTTCACCAAAACAATTAAATTAATTAAATTAACAAATAAAATGATTAATTAATCCACTTACCACTTGCATTCATTTCTAAAGCAATTTCTGACCATTTTCGTTCTGCCACAATTTTATTATTATAATCTTCCATTTCAAAATTATACAACATTGGCCGTTGCCTAATCAAACGTATTAGTTTATGTGTATGCATACCGCCGTCCAATGTATATGGATTCCACATGGAACAATTCCACAAGAATCCTCAAGGATTCAAAATATTTTTTTAAAAAAGAATGGATTCAAAAAACAACACACACAAGAATTATCTTCTAAGGATTCAAACAATGTTTTTTGGATGATTTGTATATTGTTGGAGGAATAGGAGAAGAGGACACGATGTGAGCCATAGCAAGAACAAAAACTAAATGAGAATGAAGACAACAACAAACAACAACATGATGATGGTTTGATGATGGAGCAGCAAAACCATCTAGCAAGCCAGCAAGCAGCTAGCTATATCTTGAATAGTCATTTTCTTCATCATCATCATCATAATCATCATCATCATCATCATTTGATTTGATGACGCTCGGTGGCCATAATAATAATAATAATAGCATCATCAACCATGTTCAATTCTCTTCTTCGTCGTTTCGTTTCTTTTTTTTGTGTAGTTGGCCTAATGATGATGATCATCAACAAAGATGTTGTTGTTGTTGTTGAATGATAATAACGTTGATGATGATGATGGTGGTGGCCATTATTCAATCCCCCCTTCCAAACAACATCTCCCGAAAATTTCCATCATCATCAAACCATCAAATTTTCAACAACAACATAAGCACAGCCAAAAAAAATTTACGAACGAGAAAAAATGAACGACAGAAAAACGAAGAACGAAGAAAATGAAGATCCAAGCGCCAGACCATCACGGGAATAGAGAAAGATAATGTTGATGATGAGAAATTATTATACAAACCAACACTATATCACACTGCTTCTCCACCATCACCATTAATGCATTTTAACATTGAGATGACTGGTTATGGTGGTGGTGATGGTCATGATCATCAATGAACAAAACAAAATTAAGAGATTGTTTGAGAATCACTGTCTTTTGTTAACCAAAAAATTCACCCTCTCATTCATTCTGGTGGATAATCGACCCTCGGTTTCTTTTCATTTTTATTTGGTTTGGTTGGTTGCCTGAACACACAACCACCAAGTGAATCAACCAAGCCGAAACCAACAACCAGCCAGCCAAGCAATTTCAATACCAAAGAAAACTATATAACAGAACACAACCAACCACCATTCAGACACCATTCTCTATACCGAACAAGCTTATAAACCACTACGAGAAAAAAAAACGACTACGGCCATCATTTTTCTTCAAATAACAATTCTCTCCAACCAACACACACACACACACAAACATCATTACAGCAATCATCATCATCATCATCATAATCATAATCATTAACTTTGTTGGACGATCATCATCATCATCATTATCATCAGGCAGTTTGTGTGTGTGTGTGTTTCCATATCCATTCCATTTTCATCATTATTATTGTTGTTGTTGTTAGTATGGTTATTATTATTTACGTTAATGATTCACTATAATCATCATCATCATCATCATCATCATCATAATCATCATCATCATCAACTACAACTTAATATTTTTAACGAATAAATGAGAAGATGCCATCCGACATTATTATTATTTTTATATAATGATGAGCCATAAGAAAAAATATATAAAAAACCAATGGAACAATGTAAAATGTAATCTAAATAATAATGAACATATATAACCCCCGTCTTTTTTTCAAGGATCATCAGCATTCTTTTTGGATTCTGGTATAGGATATATATAGGATTCTGTAGAAAGAATCCTTGAATATGATTGAGAATCCGGGTTTAGAATATAGAATCATTGAATGTGATT
This sequence comes from Tragopan temminckii, assembly GCA_028571105.1. Lineage (NCBI taxonomy): Eukaryota > Metazoa > Chordata > Aves > Galliformes > Phasianidae > Tragopan > Tragopan temminckii. Next base: position 58,283 of record JAOWBP010021245.1, on the reverse strand, counting down.
GTGGATATGGTTTTTGGAATCTTCAATGATTCTGTTTTTTTGTTGTTGAATTTTGAATTTAGCGCCAAATTTTAAATTTAGTTTTTTGGATTTTTAATTATTTTTTAAAAATGATTAAATTATTAAATTAAATTCTTTTTAAATTCAAATTTAAAAACATATTAGATATCAACAAAAATATAATTAACAAAGATATAGATCAGATATAGATCAATATTAAATGAAATGTTTGATGATAATTTATGATTTTGATGATTATCTTGTGTCTAAAACCGATGGTGTCATCTGTTGGATGCGAAACGTAATTCTGATTATAGTTAATTTTGATTTCCGTTGTTTTTTGAAATATTTGAATCCATTATAATTATGCTCATTGAAAAACATCGCAATAAGAATCAAATTTAATTCCGTTTGCAGATAATTCTTTACGATTAATTTGAAAACGAATATAAGGATTTTGAAACCAATATATAGGAACAGAAAAAGTGCAAGCAATATTCAATTGAATTATTATTGGAGAAATATTTTTGAATTTAAGATGGCCTTGGTATTTGGTTGCTTGGTAAAACAGTTCCGAAACAAACATTTGTAAAAATTGTTCAAATGTTTTATATCCAGGAAAACAACTTTTTAAAATAATTTCTTGGTTAATATCTGGATCGGATTCAGGGAAGAGGACAATTTGTGAATTGGAATAATGTTTCGAGTAAAGCGTATAGCACCATGATATCGACATGATTGACCACTGGTCACTTAATTTCAACACTTCTATAATGGTCATATGCACTTCATTCAATCTAATCAAAAAAACAAAAAAAAAACAAAGGTAAAAAACACGTTCATAAAAGACGTATTCCGGTTTTCATTAATCAATTTAATCATATTTACATTTGATTTTTATTTGGTATTTGTAAAGATATTATAAATGGGGAACGATTTTCATTCTTTCTAACGGGATAAGTAGTCAAGTGTTGTGATGATGCTAGTGGCTGAAGTTTGATACGTTTTATTGCTTGATTGATTTTTTGATTCACCGAAGAATTATGCAAACCAATATTGAAAAAATCATCATATTGGAAATCGAATTCATCTAATTTTCTTTCCAGAATTTCCATTCTTCTTTGAATCAGAGCTTGATTTTTAGGATTCACTGTTAATGATATTTCATCATTATTATTAACATTATTATTATTATCAACAAGTATGGCTTCGGAAATTTGTTTATGATTCATAACTAAATTAAATTTTAATAAAAATCTTTTAAAACATAACAACATTTGGCTAAAACAATTTAATTGCTCGAATATTTATACACCAACGAAAAATGGTGTGTGTGTGTGTGTGTGTACGTTTTCGAAATTAGATCCTTTTGTTTTCTATTTTGTTTAGTGTGATTGATCATTAATAGATGGCGTTACTTTCCGTTAATACACATGCGTAGTAAAATTTTATAGCGACTACAATAGTAAAAAAATTCTTAGTAAAAAAATATTTTTACTCGTACAGCTCGCCAAGTAAAACTTGAGCACATTGTTTTGTGTTGTGTTCCGTGTAAAAATCCCAGTTCCAAGTCAGCCATTTTCCAAGTTAGAAATTTTTTTAACCAGGACAGCCAGAATTCAAATTCGCACACACATTTCACATTGAAAAATGGATGATTTACATTGTAAGTTTATTGGACATTTTTTTTATTTTAATTTTTTTTGTAAAATTTTCTTGATTTTTTTTAAAAAAAAGCTTGTCCAATCTGTCAATTGCGGATACCAAAAACAATCGAACAGATACGTGATCACGTGAACAAGAATCACCAAAACTATAACAACAAACCATTCTACTGTGAATATTGTCCAAACCGGCATCGTTTATCACGTTTTTATTGTTATTTAAGACATTTGTTTAATGTACATGGATTCGTTATGGATCATTCACATCAACCACATTCAGAATTATCATCAAATGGTACGGTTAATTCAGTTTCGGAGGAAACCAACAAACATCCGGTTGTAAACGGACATTTACAATCTGAATCATTGATCAATCATCAACAATGTTCAACACCAGAATCTGGGACAATACATTTAAATCCAAATGAACATTATGATTTATTATCAATTATGGATAATCAACAAATTGTTCCTGAAACAACAAAACAATCAAAAGTTAAAATTAGAAATCGATCCAAAATGAAAAATGGATTCATAAGCAGCAAAAAGAAATACAATAACAGTCATCAAATGACAGAAATATTCCAGCAGCTAACAATGATCGATCCAAAAATCCCGTCAATATTTCGTAAAGAAGACATCGATTATGAAGCATTCATGTTGTTGAATATAAGCATTTTGAAACATATGGGATTTAGTTATGGTTTGATCACCAAAATTTTAAATGTCCAACAAAGATTTGTTCGTGGTAACTTGATCCAAAAATCACAACCAGCTTCAACAACGACGAATAACACACCGGAAGTGAATAACGAATCAATTAATAATAATGGCTTAGCAAATATTAAACAAGATGATTCATCATCAGCATTGGATCACAATTTGGATTCGACATTGTTTACACAAACACATTCACAACCGGTTAGTCCGACAGAAAATCATGATTTGGTTTATGGTGGATCGATGTTTGACCATGATCATCATCATGATCACCACCATGGTGATGATATTTCAAATGTCAACCACGATCATGATCAATCAAACCATTTATCTGATTATCCGAATGACGAATTCAACCACAATGGCGGTGCTATGCCATCTGATTTTCTGTTGCAACAAATGGTACCATCTGAAATACGTTTCAATGAATGGTGCTCGATGGCACAAAATGAATTCGATTTAAAACGAATGTTTATGAATCAAACTGAATTCTTGTTCAACAAAAATGGACCGGAAATCTTGGAAAAATTAATAAATGATCCGAGTGGTCAGCTGAATGTTTCGGATTTACGAGAAGTGAATCGAATTGTTTGTGAGTGGATTGTTAAGAATTTCGGTTTGGCGCCAAGTGGTTCGGTGATGGCTGCCATCGCTGAACAGATTGAAACACAATTTCCACAACTTGGTCCGGCACAGGGATGGTACAAAGCACCGGAAAGTGGGTTCGATGGCACCACCGGAAGAATATATTGGCGGCTAAATAATTTAAGGAAAATTAACAGGAATCAACGCATGAAACCATGGAGACTTAATCCACCCAACGGAAGAGTCGATGGATCTGGATCCAGTCGTCGGGGTAGAAAAAAACGAAGACCATGAGCTATTCAAATTATATGAAAAAAACAGATTTTATTATTTTGTTTAAAAAAATCTTATTTTTTTATAAAAATAAAAATCGGAAAAATAAGGGTTAAAACCATCAATATAAATAAACAAATCCGTCATTTATGAATGTGTCTATTTTCGAACGATAAATAACGATTCGAACGATAAAAAAACATTCGATTATGATATGATTGACATTTAAAGAGATAGATGCCGATGGCCATTATATCGTTGATGAACAACAAAAAAAAATTAAAAGCCAATTGATTAAATGGCGATTGATATTGGAGATATAATCGATTGATATAATCGAAAATAAATCAATCAATCAATTTTGGCTTGACTTGTGTTTTAATAATAATCAGCAAATATCTTAGCTACCTATCGTGTTACACACAGGGAGCTTTATTTGATCAGGTAAGTAAAAGCAATCGATTTTTAGCAATTGATTGATTGACATTTAACTCTTTCTTGTAATATAGTAATAACACAATCCACTAAATAACCAACATTAAAACAACAACAACAACATTCACCCTAAATATCCACAAAAAAACGAATATCCAAGGATCTAAAAATATTTTTTTATATAAATTCCAATTATTTATTTATATAAGCACATAATCACGAATTTCTAATATTATTTTTTTTTGTTTTTTGCAGAAATTTCTTTCGTTGGTTGGTTGAGTGTTGGGAAATATTATCATCAAATTATATGTTAATTAATCTTATAACAGAAATCATCAAGATAAGCAAACCACCAACAACAAAAAATATGATATATGCTTACATTATCAAATAATAGATCTTGTGTTTGCTGATTAAAGATCATCAAACAAAAAAAAGATCTATTATTAGCTTATGCAAATTGTTGATCATATCGATCGAGATAAAACAACATTCCTTCTTTTGTATAGAAAAAAAACTTGTTGTGTTCGTTGTCTTGTTCATATGCGCGCTCAACACACACACGAATTTAACAATCGATTTTCTTATTCGAAAAAAACAACGTGATTTCATAAAACAAAACGAGATCTTTTTTTAATATTTTTAAAAAAAAAATCATAAATTTAGAATCATAACGGTTGATTATTGTTTTTTGTTATTATGCATTCACTAATGTGATTTACGTCGTTTATGGAAAACCAACAATCACCAAAATTAAATCAAACAAAAAATAGAATTCATTTTGAAAAATTATCCTAAAATGATGATGATTTATATCGTGTTCTCTCACCACCAACCAGACTTAAATCGTGATCGAATCCTGAACAACTTCAGCTCTGTTTTTGTCTTCTGTTTTCTCTTCGATCCTGGACATCAACGTTCGAAAAAAACGTTCGAATATGCGGAAAACTTTCTATAGAAAAAAATTTGGATCATTTTAAATTTTATGATGAAAAATTTTTACAAAAAAAAAACGGAAATCAAATGTCAAATCAAAAACAAGAATTTTTTTCAAAATTTTTTTTTCGATTTTTTTTAAATATGATAATTTTGTGTGGGTGTGAAAAAAAGTTTGTTTACATTTGGGAAAAAGATCAATCACGAAATGTCTGTTTTCCGGAAGCTGTTTTCTCGTGTCCCAGGATGCTTCTTCTTCTTGTTCAAGATTGATCTTGTTTATGGATCAAGGCGACAACATCATAAAAAATTGGTTCGAAAATATGTTGAAATTTCGAATCATTTTTGTTAATTATTTTGTTTGTCCGTGTGGGTCAATCAAAGACATTTGAACTCGTGTTGCACGCGTGGACGTTCGTAAATTGCAGAGTAAATCGATCCCGCTTTTTTTTTGGTTAAAATAAATTGTTTCAATTTAAAATTTTTTCAAAAATTTATTATTAATTTTAATTATTTTTTCTTCTTTTTTTTGTTTTTTTTAATTTATTCAAGATGATGATAAATGATAATAAAATTAATTTTCAAAAAATGGGATAAAGCACCATTTGCCATCAGCCAACAACAAACAACAAAAATCAAATTAAAAGGATTACATTACATCCCTGTTTGACCGGAACATAAGGGCCAGATTTTTTTTCTTCAAAAAATTACTGTGAACACGTGTATGTGCGCGTGCGCCAACAACGAAAAAAAACAGCAAAGAAAAATCAAATAAAACAACATTTTGGATTCAAGCAGAAATATATGGCAACGTTTTTCCCACAAAAATGTGTGTAATCATCATCATTTTCTTCTTATAAATTACAAATATATACACATCCCAGTTTTTACCATCACAGACATCGCTTCGCTTCATACACACAGACAGAAAGACAGACAACACACATCACCGGAACTGTTGATAATATTAAGAGCAATGGTGATGATGATGTTGCATTTTAAATGATGATAATGATGATGGTGATGGTGATGCTACGTCATGGTACGTGATGATGCTGCTGGTCATATACAACACATCATCATATTGAGTGGAAATCTTCCCCCATAAACAAATCTTATTATTAGTGAGGATTGTTTTTTGTTTGTTTGTTATGAGGAAAAAAATTCGAATCGAATGTTTTTAAAAACATTCGAAACAAGCTTCTAAAATTCTAAAATCGAATGACTAATTATAACCATAATCGAATATGGTGATTATCGATTGCTTCTTATCACAGGTGTGTGTGTGATAAGCTGACTGGTTTGACCTCTGGCAGTTTGATCTAGCTGGGTCTAGCATATAAAAAGGTTAGGTCGTAGGCTAGAGCTCACACACACTGAACCACTAAACCACTGGAGTTGACCTGGGAAAAAATGTTGTGCCAAACCAAATTGCTGATCATTATGCTTATGACCTTTGCTGTTGATTGTCACCGAACGGAAAAGATGCTCAATCCTGCTCTCTGCTCTGGATCATGGTTCATGGATCACGGATCATCATTATCCAACCGGATGGATAGTAATCAATTATTAATGTTGATAATAATAATTAGTGGAATATATGAAATATCACATCAATTTATATGTTTTATATTTTTTCGTATAAATTTTCTATGGAACATTTGTAGAGAATTAGAAGATATTTATGGAATATGAAATACCATAAAACTTAATTTTGTTAAATTAAATTCCATTTATCATAATTAAATTTAATTTAGATATACAAACTTAATTACTTAATTGCTTATAATCTTGCAAAAACAATAAAAAACGTCACATTGTTTATGAACAAACAAAAAAAGAATTATTTGTATCTATTTTTATAAAAATAGATAGACACGTCATTTATGAATAAAGTCTAAATATTTAAGTGTGTGAGATAATTTTCTTGTGTTTTCATCTTTTACAAAACAAAAATTTGACGATAATTGGTTTGAGTGTGTTTGTGTGGACAAATGTCGGCGGCGTCGAAGTCGACTACGAATTAATCTGATAGCTTAAAATGGTTTTGGAACGCGTGCTTAAACATCATCAACAACAAAAACGAACAAAAAAACAACAGAAAAAACAAAATTAACGAAAATTAAGTAATACGGCAAGATTTAGAGTATCTGAAACAGAGAAAGAGAAATCAAATCAAAATCAAATCAGAAAACTATTACTCGAAAGTTAACCACAACAGCAGCATTGAGCGTCAGAGTGAGAGAGCGTCAGCCTTATACTAACGGCGTCAGCACTATTGGAACCAGGAAGGTGATCTCCCAAAGTCCGATATTGCTGATCACCTAGCCAATATCCTGGCCGTGTTTTAGTAGCTCGCGCCACACGAAAACAACAACAGAAAAAACAAGATTTAATATAAGAAAAAAATTGAAACAACAATTTTTCATGCTCAGTACAACAGTATCAACAGGTGGTTTAATATATTTTTTTGTTGAAAATGTTGCGAAATATAAAAAAAATTTAAATCAATAAATGTTTTTTATATTGATTGAATCAGTAACGTCATATATGGATAGGTGAATTTTCGAATGTTATCTTCTATTTCGAATGTTTATATACAAAAAAGAAATTTAAAAACAATAACAATCGATCAATCAATTTTGGATGTTTTGTTTCTTATTTTTTGTTTTAAGAAATTTTTCTTACAGTTCCAAAATAGAAACACACAACATCTTTTAGCCAATTGATTGTTTCGAAAACAATTTCTATTCCTTGCTTCCTGTTGTTTTTGTTTTTTGTGATTTATACCGTTATATGTTAACGTTACATAAGAAAAAAAGAGAGAGAAAGTTATTCGTATTTTATTATTATTAACGGCTATTTTTGACCATTATTGGCCACTCTTCTTCTTTTTGGCCGCATCCAACAAAAAAACACAGGATTAATATATATAAAAAAGCATCTATAAAGCTTTAGCACGAGCTATAAAATAGAAGATGATGAAGAAGAAAACTCGCTCGCTCGTGGCTACAATAAAACAACAGACCAACAGGCGAACAAATGCTAATATAAGCGATATTTAATGATTTGAAAGAAAATGATTATAATAAAGACTTTTGCACGAGCCAAGCATCATGATCAACACAAATGTGCCGGTAGACGATACTGAAAACAAGCTCTCTCTCTCTCCATGAAAAGCTCGTAGCAAAATATCAAGATCCAAAAAAAAGATTGTTTTGTTGGCTACTTGTTGGCTTTTTGGTTTCATCGTTATTTATTATTATTATGATTATTTGTTGTATTCAACCCAACAACACAGCATTTTAGATTCAAATCCTCGAGACAGGTGTGGAACAACAACCGTGTTTGTGTGTGTCCGTTTCAAAGTTATTTTTTTCCGTGTTTTTGGGAACTACAAAACGATTCTCTCTCTCTCACACTCATAAACGATTGATAATTGGTTTTAAAGATTGGTCTGGTAAATCCCAGCGTAAGATAATTGATTTGAATTTAATCCAGTAAGTGTCTGTTTATATATCTGTATTGTAGTGTTAAAATCATTGATCAAATCTGTTTTTTTTCTTTAGTTGTTTGGTTTGGTCTATGATGTGAGCTTTTTAAGGAAATGGAAAATTTGATGAAACACAAAAAAATTATGGTCTAAAATGATGTTTGGAACGATGATGTTGATGATTAAGACCAAGACGACGACGACGAGTCTTCATATCATATCATTTCAAGCCTTTTGCTGTTTTTTTTTGTTTTAACCAATTTATCTTGTTTTATTTTCCTGGATGGAAACTAGACTGGATTTCTTATTTTTTTAAAAAAATATAAAGATTTCACCACCAGCCAACAAAAAACGGAGGTGAAAATTACAAATTAAACATCATAAACAACAAAAAAAGACAAAACACTCAAAAGTCTAAAAAAGTGTTAAAAGCTTTTCTCAAACCCAAAATACAAATTAATCGAATGATTTGTCATGAAATCAAAAGTAAACACCCGTGTAATTAGTTCTAATTTTACAAGCTTACATCTTCGGACAACACTTTTGGACACGGAAAATGATTAATTAACGGAAGAAAACTTTTGGTCAAACAACCCTTGATTTGAACCTCAAACCATCTGGACGCCAACCCCACAACTTACCCCACCACAAAATAACCACAATCCATTCACAAATATGATTACAGATAATTATATTGGGAATATATAAAGATCAATAGGAGAAAAACAGATTGGATGAGTACATATCGTGATTGAAATGTTGTGTGTCCCAAATATTTCTGCAGAGTGGATTATCCTTTTGTTTATGGCTGCATGATGATGATGATCAGCACATCATTAATATTATTAGCATCACAAAACAACAACAATTTCGAGATGTCCGGAAATATAAAAAAAAACAAAAAATACATCAATTCATAAACCATTAAACGATTATAGTAATCGAATGTTTACTATCGATTTTACTTTTTATATAACTATCGCTACACTATCGATAGTATCGATGGCCTAAAAAAAATTCCAAAATTTCAAATAATTTTGGCGGTTTTTTCTCCAAAAATCTGCCATTTAAAAAATCATCATTAATAATTAATTAATTAATTAATATTCCCAGGTGTGTTTATTTGTTTTCCAAAATTAATTAAAATTATAATTTATTTAGTCAAATTGTCATTGTGTGAGCAATGTTTTGTTTTAGTGAGTGAGCAAGTGTTTGTGTGTGTGTTTTGGAGCTTACAAACAAGAGAAATCCATGTTGATTATAACTGGACAACAGGATCTTTTGGATACTGGATACAACAAGATGATGATTGTTTGGTAAGTGTGTTGTTGTTGTTGTATTTTGCCTCCAAAATGGGAAACCTGATCTTTTTTTTTATCTCATGTTGTTTTAGGATGAAATCCCCGGAGTGTATGGAGATAGAGCTCAGGATGTTTGCAGATCGGGATGCATCAGATCATCCCGAATAATACACAACTTACGGCAAGTCTCTCTTTTTTTACGAGAAGAGAAATTTTTGGATTTCATTTTCGTAAAAAAAATCTCTTTCTTCTCTTTACGAGCCAATTTCTCTTTCGTTTTTTCATAACGGATTTTAGTATGGTTCCCGTTTGTAAACACCGTATATAAAAACCGTTTTTTCGGTTTACGAACTTCATTCAGAAAACAACCAAGCATCTTCGCTTTACGAAACATCTAAAGTGTTTTTCAGTGCTGTTTGTTTTGTGTTCGGTGTTTTGTGTTTGCTTTTAATTTTTTGTAGTTGGATCTCATCTTTTTAATCAAATTTTTTATTAACAAAATGGTCAAGGTAATTAATTAATTATCCAATTAATTTTTGTTGATTATCCTTGATTTTTTATGTATTTTTTGGTTGTTTTTAATGTTAGTTTGCCGTGTTTATTGTGGTTGGTTCATTGTTGGTTGCATCTGGCAATGCTGCCGGTGGTTATGGCGGTGGTGGTGGAGGCGGTTATGGTGGTGCTGGCATGGGTGGTGGTGCTGCTTTCGGTGGAGCTGCTGGTGGCGGTGGCGGTGCCGGCGTTGGCCCGGTCAGCGGTTTTGGTGGCGGCCCGGTCACCGCAGCTGTACAATCATCACACACCGTTGAAATACGACACGTTAATGTTCCAATGGAATTGCCACAACCACAAATCGTTGAAGTGGAAGCCGGTAATCTGCCATTGACCATTCACTTTAAATCAGCCTCATCGGCATTGAACGTCGTACAAACACATCAACCAGGCATGGCTGGTGAAGCACAACACACCACATCGGAAGATGAACCACACAGATTGGTGCACGAAGTTACCAAGCCAGTCATCCAAGAAGTTAGAGAAATCATCACTCCATACCGACGAGTCATCCAAGAAATCAAACCTGTTCAAGAAGAAATCCAAACCATCATTGCCAAAGGTGAACCTAGACCACAAGTTGATGCTGCTTCATTGGGCGGTGGCGCTGGTGCTGGTGGCTTTGGTGGCGGTATGGGCGGTGGTATGGGAGGCGGTCTCGGTGGTGGCTTGGCATCAGGTTTGAAGGGCGGTCACTATGCTGCTGCTGCCACTAACCAACAATCATCAATCTCAACCACCCATGCTCGACCATCAACCAGCCAATCATCATCCACCAGCAGCAAATCAACCAGCAGTTCATCAACTGGCACCAGTGGTTCAGTGAGCTATTTCAACGATGCTTTGTCTGGTGTTTCATTTGCCCAAGCCTCACCAACATCATCATTGACCAGCGGCAGTTCATCATCTGGTCCAAGCAGCTCAAAAGCCACTTCACAAGCCACCTCAGGCGGTAGCACCATCAGAATTTTGGAAGGTGGAAACAGCCGAAGCAGTGGACTAAGCACCATTAATGCTTATAAATCACGTGCTTAAGCAACCAAATCAAATTAATCAAATCAATCAAAATCTGATCTGATAATTCACCGAAAACAAACAAAAAATCAAATCTCAAGTCAACAGCCAAGATTTTTTTTTCAATTTATATTTCCTCATTATCTCACTCACTCATTCACTCATTCAACTTCACTTGCTCGTAAAGCTCGTAAAAAAAGTAAAAATATCATCTATTTAGCCATCTTGCCATGATGATTAACAACAACAAAACGAAAGTAATTGGCTATTTTTTCTCCAAAATGAACGAAAATCCACTCCAGGAAATCCAAAAAATGAAAATCAGAGCAACAAAAAAAATCAAAACAAAAAATAGTTCGAATTGTGCTCAGACAACAAACAAAAACAAAAATATTCAAAATGGAACAAAATACTCTTCCTCACAATAACAAACTAACACACCCTCGTTCAATTTTTTTTGTCTTCAAAGTTTTTTTGTAAATTTTCAATTTTTTTAAATATAAATTTTTCTTTTTTTAAAAAAAATAATAAAAAAATATTTTTTATTAAAAAAAATCGTTCTAAATTTGAATTTCGAATTTTTTTTTAAATTCGAAAAGTGGCAATCAGCGCCATCTATCGTTGACCATTGGTCATTGAAAAACAATAACAAAAATTTTTTTGTGACACGAAGTTCATTTTTCGCAGTGATTTTTGTTTTATTCGGTTTTTTGTGGCCACAATTTGTCTAAAATGTTCAAGTGATCATTGAAGATATTCAACATGATGATTATGTTTTTGTGGTTAAATTTGTTAATGTTTAAATTTTAAATGATACAAAGATGTTCAGCAAACTGGATTAAAATAATCATAATCAACAGGTGTCCAAAATGTCCAACCAAACCCGAGCGAGCCATTGTTCTAATTCGTCTTGGTTGTTACGTTTAATAAAATTCTTTTTGATATTTTGTTCTGTATTATCCGGTGTCTTGTTTGCTGTTGTTTGGCGCAATTATGAGCAAGCTGTCATCCGAATCGCCACGCTTCATTCACCATTATCACAATGGTCGTTAATGGCACAAGATGCTGCCGCACCAAATTTGGTTCGAAGTTCAGCACATTGGCGTGCCAAGCTTTCTGATCGATTACAACGTGCACCAAAATATTCAGAATGGCTTCAAAAAAATGGTTTGGAATCTGTTCGTATCAGACATGAAGATTTAAGTTTCGATCCAAATCGTACCAAAGAATTGACCGATAATGGATGGATATTGGAATCTGAATATCTACGTAATCAAAGCAAGGTTGTGTGTATGATTCTATCGTCGACCAGAACACGAAGTCGAGCATTGAACAACACCTGGACACAGCATTGTGATGAACGGTGGTTCTACGGTGGACACCACGAAATGAAAATCAAGCCATATGTCAAATTGAAATTGTTGGATGATTCGTTGCTATCACCAAAAACATTTTGTTTGGGATTTATTGATTTACTAAATCGAATTCGTGATGATTATCAGTGGCTGTTGATCACATCTGACCAAACATATGCCATTGTTGATAATCTTCGTTATTTGGTTGTGACATTGAATTCGAGTGATCGTTATTACATTGGTCGCCCTGTGCATCATTATTTCCTGGGTGTGTACAATGCATTCGATTCTGGCATCGTGCTCAGCCGTGGAACTGTTGATTTCTTGGCCAACACCATCTTCCTGAACAATCGTAGCCAATGCGCTCATTTACCAATAAACGGTATGGTTTATGGTGGCCAATTTGATTCCTACATTGGGATGCATCTACAAAAACATGGCATATTCCCAGAAAATTCTTACGATCAAGACGATCATGGCGGAACAGCTGGCGGAACCCGGTTTCATCCATTCATGCCAGAAAAGCATCTTGACCCGCAATTGATATCAGTGTTTGATTCATTTTGGTCATCAAATCTATTACCAATAATCGGTGGTTATAGTTGTTGCAGTAATCGAGCCATAACATTTACTGGATTTTCCCCAGTGACCATGTATTTCATCGAATACATCCTATATCACTTGGCACCATTCACAGAATTCGATGGTCCAAGAGGTTTAGGTAACTGGCCACCACCATTCGAATCATACCAAGTGCCATCAGATTTAGATGATTATAATTCATCCACAACAACCACAACAATCGATACAATCGATTCAATTACGAATCAACATCAGCCATCAACAACAACATCCGGTGATAATCAAGCACAATCAACAAACCATCACAATCACCACCATCGACAACATCATCATCGAAGAAAACGAAAAAAACATCGAACAAGTACAAATACTAGGACAACTACGACATGATAATTCAATTCAATTAATTTTGGTTTATTTAATTTTAATTATGTTTTTTTATGTACAACTCAAATTTTAGCTCTGGCTGCTTAATAAAAAATATTTTGTGTGTATGTGGGTGTGTTTCTTAATATAAAAAATACGCCCTAAGCATAATAATTTAGATTTGCTTTTTTCTTGGCTGCAACCTCGTTGATGGCATCCATAAAATCTTCATGGTTGATAATGGTAGCGTTTCGACGTAAAGCTATCATGCCGGCTTCTACACAAACAGCTTTACATTGTGCACCATTGAAATCATCAGTACAACGTGCCAACTCATCAAAATTCACTCCAGAATCAACGTTCATTCTTCTAGAATGAATTTCCAAAATTCTAGCTCGGGCTTGTTCGTTCGGTGTTGGAAATTCGATTTTACGATCCAAACGTCCAGAACGAAGTAATGCAGGATCCAGGATGTCGACACGATTCGTAGCGGCAATAACTTTGATATCTGTTCCTGAGCTGAATCCATCCAATTGATTCAACAATTCCAACATGGTTCGTTGCACTTCACGGTCACCTGCTTTTTCGCTGTCAAAACGTTTTGTACCGATGGCATCCAATTCATCAATGAATATTATTGCTGGTGCTTTCTCTTTGGCCAATGCGAACGCATCACGAACCAATTTGGCACCATCACCAATGAACATCTGAACCAGTTGCGGTCCGGCCAACTTCAAAAACGTTGATTTGGTTTGTGCAGCACAAGCACGAGCCAACAACGTTTTGCCTGTGCCCGGTGGTCCGTACAACAGCACACCTTTTGGTGGAGCGATACCAAGTTTTTCAAATTTTTCTTTCTGTGTCATAGGCAACACGACGGCTTCAATCAATTCAGTGATCTGTTTATCAAGGCCACCAATATCGTTGTATTGTTCTGTTGGTCGTTCATCCACTTCCATAGCTTTGACACGAGAATCATATTCAGCTGGCAATGTTTCCAATATCAAATACGAATCCTTGTTCACGCCAACCAAATCACCTGGCTTCAACTTTTCTGGATCAACTAAACCGATCACCGGTAAAAAATAGGTCTGATAGACAACAAAAAAATGAAATGATTGTGAATATAACAAAAAAGGTCAAATGTTACCTGTCTAGTAGAAGTCTTAATAACGGCAGATTTTCCTTTGCGTTGTGCATCCAAATCGATGTTAGCACCATCCTCTTCACCTAAATCTTGTGGATCAATATCCAATAATTCAATAACATTCGACACCAAATATGGTAACGTCTTATTAACTTTAATCTTCTCTGTATTTTCCCTAATCTTTTCTTTTTGAGCATTGAGTTCGTGATTAACTCTCATCAACTCCGATTTCATGATTTTGATTTCATTATCCAACAATCGTGTACGGCTGGTGATCTCATCCTTTGACCAACGTTTCATTTCTTCTGGTAAATCATCATGAACTTCTTCCATTTTTACATCGGTGGCCATGTTGTTGGTATTTAAAAAAAAAGATCACTAAACAAATTCAAAAAATTGACAAAAACATAAAACAACCAAACACAAAACAATTTTCGAATGACAAAGCAAAAGCTGCAAAATCAATGCAACACAAACATCATCATCATGGACCATTCATAAACAATGTTTATAAAAAAAAAATATTAAAATCAAAAATTTAAAAATAAATAAATAAATTCTAATCAAATTATCAAAATTTTAATTTTAAAAAATTCTTTTAATTGGTTTTATTTTAAATTTTTTAATTATTTTTTAAAAATGATTCAAATTATTAAAAAAAATAGAATTCAAGAAATTTATTGAGTAACGTACTTTACGAACAAAACTCAAAAGAGAATAGAATATTGTTGTTGTTTGTTTTTTGGTGCCTTAAATTGACCATTGAAAATGTAATATAAAATGGGCATTTTTATTTAGGAAAGCGATGATGATGAACATTCTTGTTGGATCCAGCAGCATTTTGATCATCATCACGATCCTTCACTGCAATTGCAACAACAACAACAACAGTCAATAAGAACAATGCTCTTTTCGGCTCTATTTGGGTTTGTTTGTGTGTTGGTTTGTGAAATGATTTAATTCACACACAAAAAACAAAACAAAACTTTGGTTTTATTTTTTGGTGCTGGTTGTTATATTTAACAAGAAAATTGTTATTATCTTCTGATCACATCATCAACAAGAAAAAAGCATCTGGCTTTCAAACACCAATTTGATTAATTGATTGAATGAAGAATTTTTCTGGAGTTTTTGACACTTTTTTGGGTTTTTATTGGTGTTTTTCCATAAACAAAATTCTCTGGCATTTTTTTCGGAAATTTGTGAATTCTCTAAGCCCAGAACAATAATATTTTGTCCATTTTTTGGTGATCTGGCAGATCTAGGAAATCAAAAGAGATTTTGAATCCAAAATTTATGTCCAATGATCCAAAATTCCAGAATACAAAATTATCTACCATGCCGAAATAATATTTTTTAAATGAAAAAATGTAGCAAGAACGCAAGAAAATTTATCTCAAACGTTTATTTATTTAATTTCGTTGTCTAAAGTTCAAGACCAAACGAAACAAAATACAAAACAACAGCAAATAGCACGACGTAATTGTTATTTAACCAACTCTTCGTTTTAACCATCTTTGATATTTAGAAAGAAGAATTATTTTTTACATTTAAAAAAATCAAAATTTGTAACATTATTAGACGAGTTTGTTTTTGACGAGCGACCAAAATGAGCAGTCAAATATCGACCGGGTCTTCATCTGGACCAAGTTCATCATCATCAACTAACACATCTACGACTACTACGACAACATCATCAAAAAATAAATTAGGTCTCACCTTGCCATCGTTATCATCGATGACCAATAATGCAAATCAAACAATCAATGGAAATCATTCAATTATAAAAAATTCCACCATTCTTAATGATTCTTCATCATCAACATTATCATCGACGATTAATCAACAACCAGCTAATTTAACCACAACATTATCATCAACGTCGTCATCTTCATCATCTGTTTCATCATCATTAAATTCTTCATCATCAAATTCTGGAACTAATGTTGGTTCCGGTGCTATCACAACGCAACATAAACATAAGCAACCACCTAGAAATTTAAATCTTTCAGATACTAAACCATTGTACCAAAACAATACAGTCAATAATAATGTTGATCATAATTTAATTAATTCTTCATTTACATCTGCCAATCTTTTTGGTGATAATGAGTAAGTTAATTTTTTTTAAATTAGTTTTTTTTAAAATTAATTTTAATTTAATTGGTAATTTTGATATAGGCGTGAAGAATCATCCAAAGAACAATCGTTAAAACCAGAATCAGAACCAGATGCAACATTGGATGAATTGCTTCGTACGTTAGAAGGTTTAGAATTGGATGATCAACAACGTAGCCGTTTGGAGACTTTCATCTTGTCCAAAAGAAAAGTGGGCGAAATTAATGCTGAAGATTTTAGAGAAATGGGTGAATTAGGAGCTGGCAATGGCGGTGTCGTGACTAAAGTGTTGCATCGACCAACTAAAACGATAATGGCCAGAAAAATGATTCGCCTAGAAGTAAAACCTGTGATAAGAAATCAAATTTTACGAGAATTAAAAATATTGCACAATTGTAATTCACCACATATCGTCGGATTTTATGGTGCCTTCTATTCCGATGGCGAAATCAATATCTGTATGGAATATATGGTTTGTAATTAAATTTAATTTAATTATCATCTAATTTGACCATTTTTAATGATTACAGGATGGTGGATCATTTGATTTGGTGCTAAGAAAAGCTGGCCGAATTGATGAACATTTGTTAGGAAAAGTGACCATTGCAGTGATTAAGGGATTGAATTATCTTCGTGAAAAACATCAAATCATACATAGAGGTTGGTTTTTGGATTTTGTTTCGAGGTTTTCAAAATTAATTTAAATTATGCAGACGTGAAACCATCGAACATATTGGTGAATTCTGGTGGTGAAATCAAAATATGTGATTTTGGTGTTAGCGGACAATTGATTGATTCTATGGCTAATTCGTTTGTTGGCACACGTTCATATATGTCGGTATGTTATTGATTGATTATCGATTAATTGATTTAATGATTTTTGGTTTTTGGTTAGCCTGAGCGTTTACAAGGCATACACTATTCAGTACAATCAGACATATGGAGCTTGGGTTTATCATTGGTGGAGATGGCGTTGGGGCGATATCCGATTCCGCCACCAAATGATAAAGTGTTACGAATGATATTTGGTGATCTGTATGACCCGCATCGAACAAAGCCATTGGTGCCAAGCACACCGAAATCCATTCCTGATTCAACATGTTCGCCATCGTTCCACCAGCAACAGCAGCAATCTAGTCCAATGAACAAGAATTTTGGTGGCACACAGCACAGTGATAACAGCAGCAACGGTAGCACAGGGAGCGGTGGAAGCGGCGTTCCATATCCAACCGTTCAACCATTATCCATATTTGCTCAATTGGATTATATTGTTACTGATCCACCGCCTACCGTTCCTGGTTCAGTGTTTAGTCCGGAATTTAAAGATTTTGTGGATTCCTGTTTGAAGAAGAATCCTGCCGAACGACCAGATCTCAATGGATTAATGGTAAAATTAATATTTAATTAAAATTAATTTAATTGATAATTTAATTAAATTATAAATTTAGAATCATCCATATATAAAACGATCCGAAATGGAAAAGGTGGAGATAGCACCATGGATATGTAAGGTGATGAATTTGGATCCGAACAACCGAACAGATGAAGAAGAACCACAAACTGGTCCACCACCAGGCAGCTTTCAATCAAAAAGTTTGCAAAATCTTTCTAGTATTCATCGACCACAATATTCGCCGCGCAGCTGATCATCATTCATCATTACCATCATGGCCATTATAATCAATCATTTTACCATGTAATCATCTAAACATTGATTCTATCAATCAACACTAACTCAGTTCAAAATCATATTTGAAGACTTTTCTCTCGAATTATTTTGGAAAGCATCCTCAAACGAACACACACACAACTAAATCAACACAACTTTGGATCACAAAAAAAAAATCGGGATCGGCATCAAATTTTCGAATTTTTTTTCTGGAAATCAAAATGATCATCAAGCATCCACGATGAAAGAAATAAAATAAACGGGTAAAATTTAAAATTTTAATCATCAAACCTCGAGAAAACCAATTTGGATTATTTATAATCAAAACCATCAAGGTTTTTTTTTGAAAATTTTCGGTTTTTTGGTCAGATATTTTCAGTGTGTTAGTGTGTGTCTATTTTTCATCAAATGTGCATCCATTAAAACACGATATTACTGAATTATTTTTAATTTTATTTTCCGGTTTTAATTTTTCCCCGAAAAAAAACGAAACAAAAAATTAATTCGAAAAAAAACGTTCGAAACAAAAAATTCATTCGAAAAAATCATATTTGTTTGTGTGTGTTTTTTAAGTTGTTTTTGTGTGCTGTTTCCTCATTCTCTCTGTCTGTCTTGATTTGTGTGTATAATTATTATTTATCGCAATTAATAATAAAAATTAAAGATTCGAAAATTTTTCGTAATTAATTTTAATTTTTTTTAAAGACTAGGAAGAAAACGAAAAATTGTAGAGATCAAAAAAGGTTTTGGAATCCAAACTTTGAATGTCTGGATTTGAAGATATTTGAAAGGTTTGGATACTAGAGATGATTCAGGAACGTTTGTTCTTGTTCTTCTGATTGTGATTTCCATTTTTGACGACTTTCGGAATCTTGATCTGTCGTTCTCCATTCAACAAATAAATTATGAAAAATTTAAACAACAAATATGTACCTAAAATACTTTTCTGTCGGCGATTCAATTTTAAATGGCAACGATATGTTCCTGAAATTTGATTTGTTAAATTAAACAATGATAATGTTTCTATGATCAATGCTTCACGAGTGAATGCTTCATCGGCTGTGATACCGCTGAAAAAATGTAAATAAATTGGACCTAAATCTTGTTCCCAAATTGACCATATTCGCTTTGTTTTAGGCAGGATACATTTTTCTAGTTGGCCAGCATCGAATTGTATTTTCTCACGGTGTGCATCGATGAAATGTTGATAAGGACGATTTGACTGGCCTTTGCCAACATAAAATATCGATGCTATGAAACGATAGAATAGTGTATGGTCGTTTAGGACATTGGCGAACATTTGCGTGAAAGAGCTTGGTGATTTATGGTGTTGATTTGAGATCACTTTTTGATGATCAAAGTTCATCAATATATTCACTCTGGCTGGAATGTTTTTGGTGATGGTTGGATCCAACAACAGATATACAAAATGTGTTTGTCTACCAGCTGGTTCGTGATCAAATTGTGCAATCAACTGTTCTTCACAATTCATTGCTTCTTCAAATGGAAACGATCGCGAACTAATCGATTCAAATTCAATATTATAGTTGGCCATTTTAGCCAAAATCATGGATTCATCTTCCAAATGAACAATTGGTTCAATACGTTTTTGTTGTTTCTGTTTTTCTTCTAATTTTTCTTTTAATTCGTCCTGTAGCAATGCTTGATATTTTTGTTTATAATATTTCCTGGTTGAATCATTTATTGGTCCAGGATTCACTCCAGGAAATCGATCCACCAATTCTTCATACAATTCTTGATCGTTCATTTTTATTATAATTTCATTGATTTGCATTTGAATTTCCGATTCACGGCATTCATCCTGTTGCTGTTGTGTTGTTGATGATGATGAAGATTTACTACTGCTGGTTGAATTATTCAAAGAAACATTCGATGATGAAACTGGCTCGAAACGTTCTTCAATCAATTCCAAGCCATTCTCATTGTAAACGATTTCAGAGCTTTGCGATTCAAAGCTTACATTCTTGATGTCTGATTCCGCTTTTTCGGCTTCTTGAATGTTTTCTGCATTTTGATGAATAACGGTTTTATCTTCCTGTTTACCATTTTCCAGTGATTCATCTTCAATCAAATGAGCCATATTTGTTGGACAGCAACTATCAGCAATGAAGCAATGATTTAGGATTGATGATGACGAACTTGCAGTAAACGATGAACGATTCGATGGTGAAATATTAATTTCAATATTTGCTGAATCGGAAATGTTCCTTGGAATCGGTGATAATGGGTTGTGATGGTGGTTTGGATAGTTTCTGTGATCAGAGAAATTAAGGTAGTGGTTATGATGATCACTCATTGAAAACGATCCAATTGAACTGATACTTGTTGGAGATTTTTCTGAAATGCCACTTGTTGTGTAGGCCGATGCCGAAGAAGACAACGATGCAATGCTGTTGTTTCGAAAAAATCTTCCATTATTAAACTGGTCATAATATTCATCTTCGTGAAGTGGATAATGGAAAATGGATTCTCTTGGTGAAGAACTAAATTCAAGAAAACGTAGCTCAATGGAATTGAAAATGCCTTTCTTGACAATATCAACAATTTCATCGTTTTTCATTTCCAAAGCATAATCTTGAACATTATGTCCATTGCAATCACAAATCAATAAATCACAACCATAACGAATCAATGCTTCTAACATCCATTTATTATTCCATTGTACGGCGATATGTGCAGCTGTCATATTGAAACAATTTTCAACCGTGGCACGATAATTTACATCAAAATTTGAATTAATTTGAGACATTGATGATATGAATTCAAATAACATTTCTTGCATTGGTTGTTTCCATTCATATTCACCATCAGATGATAATTCTTGTGCAGACATGATGTGAAGAATATTCATTCGGGTTTCTGAATCCGGAATAATCAGCACGTGATCATTAATATTTGGGCCATATTCTTTGATTATCGTTTTAAATTGTTTCCTATTAAAAACATTATCACCTGAAAATTAATTGAATTAAATTTAATTAAAAAACTTACAAATTTTGTTGTAGAATCGAATCATGAATTGATTTAATTAAATGATCATTTTGAGAATTCATTTTGGTTTATTTCCAAAATTCGATCCAAAATCCAACAAAAAAAATTCGAATGACGAAATATCCAACCGAAAAAATAAGCAACATATGAAAATGGACCATTCATAAAAGATAGAACGGTAAATTTATTTCCATTACGTACTAGATTTTATGAATGGACCTAGCACATTGTAATGGTCTTATAAGTTAATTGTTTTTTGTTGCCAAGAGATTTTTTGCGAAACAAAAAACAAAATTCATTGAAAAAAAATTAATTTTAATTAAAAAAATAGTGTCCAGAATCAACCTCTAAAACTTCGAGCACACAACAAAATCAACCATAACGAAATCATCAAAACAGTCATCGTCGTTCCAAACGGATTGGGGCAGTTTGTTTAGATTTGTAAAAGATCGTTTGACGTTGTCGTCGTCTGGTACGAGCGGTGCTGGTTCTTTTTTATCTGGTCTTGGTTTAGGATCTTCAACATCAAACATGTCAACAGATAAGATATTGACCATTATTAGATCACAATCATTACAAGGTTGGTTATCCTGATTTAATTTGTTTTTTAGATTCCAATCCAATTCTCTTAAAAACAAACACAGGTCAACATAACAACAATGAAGAATGGATAATGAGTGATCAAGCATTTAAAAATCAATTATTAATTGATGAATTGATTAGAAATTTGGATATACAAGAAAATACGGCTGCTATTTTGTATTTGTAAGTTTGTTTTTTTCGATTGATTTTTTCTAAGGATTTTAATTTTGGATTTTTGTAATAAAAGATTATGTCGACAACAAATGAATACCGGATCATTAACAACAAGCACGAACAATAATCGTAATTCAGAGAATCGTAAACAAATGATTTCACAAATAATTGAATTTATAAATGATTGTAATGAAGAGGAAATCAAAATGCCATATGCTTTGAATTATTGTAAGTTTTTTTGGATGTTTTTTTAATTTTAATTTAATTAAATCTTAATTTTTTTTTATTTAGTTGTAATGTTATGTCATACATTGACTGAATATTTATTGGCTGAAAATCAAGCATTAAAAAGTTTAGATCCTTTATCTAAAGCTATTACCAAAGTACAACAAACACCATCACAATTAACATCCATTCATAGTGATCTTTGTAAAATGGCTTTAATTTCAAAGTGCTTGAATCCGGCGCTTGTTTTCCTCGATTCAGATATCACCGATATTAGCCGTGAGGTATGTGTCTATTTATTATAAACTGGCCCATAAAAATTAACGCAAAATTTATCCAAAATTCTTTTTTGTTCGTAAAAATTTCGTAAAAAAATATAGAACGATACATACGATGTGAAATATTTTCTATCGTATTATTATTATGGTGGAATAATATATTCCATTATGCAAAATTATGAACGTTCGTTTTTGTTTTTTCATACGGCGGTATCAGTTACCGGGTCGGCAATCAGTCAAATATCGATTGAAGCTTATAAGAAATATATCTTGGTTTCATTGCTTCAGTATGGAAAATTGATTCCATTGGCTAAGAATGTTAATGCCTATATAAATCGTTCCATAAAACCATTCTGTGGTCCGTACAATCTGTTAGCTGGCGCTTATGGACAAAGCTCATTGGAAACATTGAACGATATCAAAGATAAATATCAAGCCAAATTTGAAGAAGTAAGCCCTATTTTTTTTGGTTTTTTGTGATTATTCTTTTGTTAACCTTTGACCCTTTTATTTGTAGGATAAAAACTTTGGCCTTGTCAAGCAGGTTATCAATTCATTGGTGAAAGTGAAAATGCAAAAGCTAACAAAAACATTCATAACTTTGCCATTGAAAGATATGGCCACCAGAGTTAATTTGCCTTCGGCTGAGGATGCTGAAAAACAAATTTTGCACATGGTAAGCTTTGTGGATCATTTCTTTGATGATATGATCAATTAATTGTAATTTGATTTTAATTTAGATTGAAGATGGTGAAATATTCGCCACA
The DNA here is from genome assembly GCA_028571105.1 of Tragopan temminckii. Classification (NCBI taxonomy): domain Eukaryota; kingdom Metazoa; phylum Chordata; class Aves; order Galliformes; family Phasianidae; genus Tragopan; species Tragopan temminckii. The sequence continues at coordinate 35,035 of JAOWBP010021245.1, read as the reverse complement.
ATCAACCAAAAAGATGGAATGGTTGAGTTTTCTGATAATCCAGAAAAATATGATTCATTGCATATGTACAAAATGATTGATGATCAGGTAATAATCAATTTACCATATGGTCACTTAATTAATCACAATTAAATTTAATTATTTAGATAAACAACTGTATGAATTTGAATGAAAAATTAAAACAATTGGATCAAGAGATAGCTATTAATCCTAAATTTATACAAAAAACAAGAACTGATTCGGATATTTGAAAACAAAAAATTTAAAAACTTTTGGTATTAATTTTAATTTTATTTTAATCAAATTTAAATTTACTTGATTGTAAAATATAAAAAAATTAAAGATTAAAAAAAAATTGTAATACGTCATTTATGAATAAAGCATATGGAGGAGGATGAGTTATTAGTAAACAATCTAAACAGCTGTTTTATTGTTGTGGCAGCGAAAGAATTATCATCAACAACAGACAAAAAACAACAAAGTCATAAACTGTTGATGGTTGATTGTGTTGTGGTTGTGGCAGTGTGTGCTGATCATACGATGACGAACACAACGTCAAATAGACAGCCAGCAGCATTCATTCAACCATTTTTTGTTAACAAATAATAAAATAGGACACGCCCCGCTCGAATGACAATTCTGTTGTTGTTTATTATTGTATGCTTGTGTTGTTGTTTCCAAGAAAAAAGTTTTTGATCTTTTTTTTGTGGTAAATTATTATCATCAAAAAAATTAATAACGTCGTGGTTTAGTGTCCTGATTTCAATAGATAGACTCAACACTAATCAACGAACGATCGTGTTTTTTGTTGTTGTGTTTAATGATATTTGTTTGGTGTTTGATCGTATTTTTTAAAAAAAGGTATTTAGATTCAATTTTTCTATGGTAATTTGATTGATAATTAAATCATCAAAACGACGCAAAAATTTAATCAATAATTTGCAAAAAACTGAAGCCCAAACATATCGATTTTTTTTGCTTGAGAAAATGACCTTCGAGGATAGTTTTGAAGTTTGTTGTTAATCGATTTTACAAAAAAAATAAGGTTAAGTTTTGTGTATTGATCTTGTGATGTGACACTTCGTCATCGTTTTTTTCTGGTTTGTTTGACGACGTAGACTATGATGTTTGATTGATTTATGATTCAACAGTGGATTTAGATGTTTCGAGAAGTAATTCACTCACTTTTTTAAATTGTCATCGCCATTAACCAAAGAAAAAACGTTTGCTAATTTCTGTTTGCTAACAACCGACGCGCCATGAGATTATAATCATTTTTTTGACATTGTTCATTTGATTATCTGGATTTCCGATTTTAACCTCAAATAATAATAGTCCATTATTTTACTAATGATCAGTATCAGTGTTTGGCGTGTGTGTACAATCACGTAATAATAAAAAAGGCTTAATAATCAAGTCAAACAAACAAGACAACTTGTCAAGGGTTAAATAATCAAAGAAACCTTTTGTAAGCTTTTTTATCAAACAAGTTTAATTATCATTTCTTTGGCTAGCTAATAAAAAGCGGTTTTTCTTTTAGACTTCTTATTGATCCAAATTTTTCTTATTTTTAGGTTAGATTTTATGGTCGGTTTTTTCATTGAAAAATCCTTTGTGTGAAAACATTCCAAACATATCACAAATTGAACACTCAATTTAAATTTTGTAAGATTCTGCCAGAACAAGAATAATGATTGATGATCAGTAAGTTTTGATGTTGTTTTTTGTGGTTTGATTTGACCTAAATTTTTAATTTTTTTTAATTTAGAAGATTCCTGGAATATGGCCAAGAAATGGTCGTCATTAGAGAGATATTTGATGATGCACACGAATTGTTTGAAAATGAATTAGAAATGGCATTTGAATGTGGCTATCCGACCATTGTGATTGAACCGTGTCGTTTAGGAGAGGAGACGGCTCGTTGGATATTTTTTGGTGAATATTTAACCAAATATTCAATATTGACTGGTCTCGGGTCGATTGCCAGCGTGCTGGTTTGGCCAGATCGTATATTTTTGCAATATTCATTGCTTGGTACAGCACTGTTGGCACATGGATTACATTTGATTAGCTGGCAACAAGATATATGCTCGAATTATCGTGTTGAACCTAATCCAGAACAATTTTTACGTTTATTGGCTGCTAATCAAAATAAACAACAACATAGATTGGATAATGTTTCATTGCTCACATCAACCACTGATGTTAATTTTCCATTAACTGAACCATCAACATCATCAGATAAAGATACTAGCAGCAGTACTGAAAGCACTGAATCACAACATCAACAACAACAAAACATTCTGGATCCAAAACATGATCCAGGATCCACTATTCAAGATCCTCAAAGTATCACTCAACAGAAATCATCACAACATCAACCACAAACTCAGCAACATCGACCAATCCAAACAACAACAACAACAACGACAACCAATCCATATGAAATGATATTATCAACATCAGCCAGAAAGAATAAATCCCCAGTGGTTCTTTGTCGTCGTAATCAACACGATTTAAAACGTTCACGTTGGATCAATGCTGCCGTATCGTTGTTGGCTATAGCGTTCTCGTTCATTCGCTTGGTTAGGACAACTTTTATAACAGAGAAATTACAATCAACTAATAATAATCAACCATATGCCAATAGCAGCATAAATGATAATAAATGGTCATTTTTGAAAGCTTTGATTTAAACAAACTGGATTTAAAGAACACAAGGAAATTACGAAATAATGACAAAAAAACTTAACGAAACCAACCAACATAGAAATCGTGATTTGGACGGTACAAATTTAAATTAAATTTAAAAAACTCCCGGCAACGGAATAAAAAATAATCCTATCTTATTTTTAAAAATTATATTTTTTCATTTATAAATAACTTTTTTCTTAATTTAGTTTTATAATTTATAAAATTAATTAATTTTCAATATGAATTAATAATGTGTTTTAATAATGATTTGTTAACAAAAAATGATTAACAAAATTAATTTGTACAAATATTGAATTATTTTTAATAATGATTTGAAAATTAAAAATTAATGATAATTGAATTAAAATTCAAAATCTTTTGTGTTGACATCGGCATCTTCGCCATATTGAATACAATGATCAATAGCGATTAAAGCATCGTTGATTAAATCTTCATCCAAAACCGAGAATGGTAAAAATTTATGTAATGAATAATCATCAATGATTCGGGCGAATGCACGACTTAAACGATAAAATTTTTGATTTTGATTTCGACGAAAACAAGGAAGATTATCTTGAAGTAATTCTCCTGATGGTTCCAGAATATCGTCCAGTGATTTACGTTGTTCGGAAGAAAGTTTATCTACTTTGGATAAAAGATTTATCATTGGTAATTCGAGGTTGATTAAGGTTATTAATGAAACGATTAATGAACTAAAATATTTGGACATGTCGGATATGAATTGAGAATCTAACAAGAATACGACACACAAACGAAAGTTTAATGTTTCTAAATATTTGGCAAAATCACGCATCAAACCGAAATGTGAAACAAGCTCAATTTGCCCTGGTGTATCAAACAAAATGTAATCATCTTCTTCAGTGCCCAATTTCTCTGTCAACCATTCTAAGTTCTTCATCAGATATTCCATTGCATAGACTAGGGCTCCATTTGGTCCAAACTTTAAATCCTGATCTTCCATGATGTCTTCCACCTGAATCAATTCACGAACATCAGCAATGGCATTGTAATTGAATACTTCGGCTGCTGGATCAAGATTCACGGCGAACATTGATCGTTTACAGGCTTGTGCATGTTCCAACATTGAAGCTATGTAAGTGGATTTGCCGCTTCCGGCTGGACCAACAACCAGTTGGGCGTATCGGGGCATTTTTTGTTCAAAATTTTGCTCAAAAAATTTCAGTTGATCATCACGTGGGCAATAAACAACAACAACGATTAATGCGCCATCTATTGAGAGAATTATGCAAAAGACATCAGCTGTCATTCAAAAAAAAAACAAATGTTTTAGGGAAAATGTTTTTGATTCCAAAAACGAATCCAACAAAATGTTGGCCCAAAACCTCGATGGTTGGTTTGGTTTGGATTTCACGAAGAAATTTGTCCGATAATCTTGAACCACCAAGACCGCCACCAGAAGATCTATGCTGCCGTAGTGGTTGTGCTAAATGTGTTTGGCTTGAATATTGTTTGGAAGTGGTTGAGTTCCATAGTAAACAATTCAAACAACACCAAACCAACAATGGACAAACAATCGATTTGAATGAAGCTTTAAAACGAGCCGAACTAGAATTTGAAAATCATTCCGGATCGCTTGATCCTTCGTTGAAAATGTTCATCAAAATGGAATTGAAAAATGTGTTCAATAAAAAATTTTCTAAACTTTGATTTTTTAAATGTGTTAAATGAAATTCATCAATTTTATAATATATTATCATCATTGGTTAAATAATATAGAATTATGGCCGCAAATGGATTTCCGGTTTCCTAAACGGTGATGTCGCCTTCATCGTATGAGACCTGAACACGAATGATTGGTTCATCTAGTTTCGATTTAATTGGATCTCGATTCAACGCGCTACGTATCATTCGTTTTGGATCATTCAAACGTTTCAATGTTGAATCATTGTTTATGAATGTTCGTTTGTTTTTCATTAACGATGTTTGTATTCGGCTTGGATAAGATAATCGTGATTCGATTCGATTACCAAGACGATTTCTTAATGAGGAAGAAAATGAAGATGATGATGATGATTGACCACGAGCACCAAGTCTTGATCGGATATCAACAGATCGTCGATTAAAAGGAAGTGTAGATAATCGTCTACGATTCTTCATCAAACGAATTCGTTCTTCTTCTTCATCAGCCCTCATTCTCATTCTAATGACTGGCGTTGGTTTTCTTGAATTGAATCGATCCCTATGAATGGTGAATCGATTGTTAGCACCACCATCTTCATAATCGATATCCATACGATCTAACGGATTGATTCGTTTCACTCGACGTAATGCTACATTTGATGATTGAAGCTGCTGTGGTAATGCTGGCTGTCTTCTAATAGCCGATGTGCTTTGAACAGAAGATCCATCACCAATCAATTCTGGATTAGTTTTCTTATCATTTATGGTTGCATAACGAAAAAATATTGATTTAGCTTTTTCATGTTTCTCACCCAAAATATAATGATAGTTGGGCGGAACTGGTGTTTGTAATTCATTTGAAAAAGTTACCGATAATCCATATTTAGAAGCACGGCTATCATAATCGATGGTGAAATCCATTTCGTTTTTGTGTATGATGACACTCTTTCCTAATGTCACCATTGCTTCAAATGTTTCTTCGATGGTATCGAATGTGGCGTTACAGGAAATATTGGATAGCCATTCTATGGAATGAGGCTGACGACGAAAATATTCAAACACATCTTCCGATGTTAAAGCTTCCACGCCTCGTACATGGAGCACATTGAAACGCCACGGTGAAAACGAACGATGAACATCCTGTTTTGGGATGTTTAAAATTTCTACAAAAAAATCTTCCATTTCTTTTGTAGACATCTTGCTGAATTTGTTTAAAAAATTGGTTAAAAACCAAATTAAAAAAAATCAAACAAAACTATTTTGTAAACACAGCGAGTGAAATAGAAAAAACCGCGTGTTTATCATTTTCTAAGCAATAGATGGCAGCACTAAAACACTAATACATTATTTATGAACAATATAAAATGGAACTTTAAATCATGGAATAGAATGAATTTTGTTTTTGTTTACAAACAAAAACAATAATAATTGATTGTGGTTTTTGATTGTTCACATTGGACAATGTCCACACAAAACATTTTTAATGGCGTCAGCAATGGTAGCTGATTGATAACAAAATTAATGTGATGTGTCTTGTATGATGATGATTAATTTAAACATTTTAAATCATTAGGATATTGCCTTGTTGATTGCAAAGATAATTTGATAGTAATAAATTTAGTGAAGTGATTCTAAATTAGTTGATGAGTTTCCCAAAATTAGTTTTTAGGAACAATTATTATCGTTTTTATTTGGTGTTTTATTGTTATACGTCGTCATCTTCAACTATTATTCATGGTCTCTGCTTTTTTACTGATTTTTTGACAAAAACAATTTTTTTAAAAAGTTAATTATTAATTTGATCACTTGTTGAAAACTTGTTGGAATTTTTGTTGTTGTTGAAATTAATCCAAATATAGAAATTTTTATACATTTATTTATATTTATAAACCTGTGTGCGCAAGCTATTCAAATTCTCTAAGCAATCAACAAAAAAAACACTTGTTGCACTGTGCCACTGCCTTGTTGCGCCAGTTGGTGTTGCGAACCAACTGTTGTTGTTTGGTGGTGGTTCGATAATAAATAAAATAAAAGCTTGCGCGGTGGCTTCAATGAGAAGCCATTCCCCTGATTGCTGAGACTGCTGCTGTTGAAGCTTGTTGCGCCAGTGCAGTTGTGCGTGTGTTGTGCTCATTTCGCCAGCTTGTCCCCATATTTTTTTGTCTAGTGTGTATACCTGTTTGGCTTGTTGTGTTTGTGTTTGACTCATCAGCATATTCATTTTTTTGGTCGATTATTGTTGACAAATTTCTTATTTTTTCCATATAAAAAGATCACTACCAAAAAATCACCAAGAAGAATCATGTCATTTTGACAAATTTGTGTTGATGATCATCGTGTGATTGATTTAAAAAAGATGTCTAATTTGATTGATTCTGATTCAAATATTGTCATTTTAGAAGAAGAAGAAAGTATGTCTGGTTTGGTTAATTTTGAATTAAATTAAATTTTGTTTGTTTTAGTGGATGATCAACAAACACCAATTGAAAACATGGAACAAGTGCAAAGTTGGGTTCAGTTGGGATTATCTGGAACAGCCGATTATTCAACTTCGACTTCTAGATCTCATGAAGAAGATGTCTATGAAGATTTATGTTATGTTACACTTAGGTAAGCATTTTGTTTAGATTGTTGCATTTCTTTTTTTAATCTTACTTTTTAATTGAATTCTTTTAAACCAGGTCTTCAACATCGTTTGTTCATTCAAATGGTAGCTCGATAAGAAATGCTGCTAGTGAAACATCTAGCCAACAGCTGTTGAATCATTCATCACCATCGGCCGTTGCCAGCACTTGCCTCATTGACCCGCATTGCATGCCAATACAAAATAAACGTGATTATTGTATGAAAGAATTAGTTGAAACGGAAAAGAATTATTGCGAAGCATTATCGATGATCATAACGAATTTCATGGAACCATTATCAATGGTTATGATACCGGAACATGTATCACAAATATTTAATCAATTGAAATCATTATCAATGTTACATAAACAATTGTATCATCAATTATCGACGTCCATTTGTACATCACAATGTTTCATACAGTTACGTGATCGATTCGTTATCTATGGAGAATATTGTGCGAATTTACCAAAAGCTCAACAACTGTTGGATGAGATTTGTTTGGAAGATGAACAGGTCCAAAATTGTGTTCGCGAGTGTCAATCAAAAGTCAATCAAGGCCGGTTTAAACTTCGTGATTTGCTTTCACTGCCCATGCAACGAATACTCAAGTATCATTTGTTGTTAGCTGAATTGATTCGTAATACAAATGATAAACACGATGATTATCACGGCTTGAAACGTGCATATGATGTCATGTTGGACATTGGCGCATATATTAACGAAGTTAAACGAGATACGGAAACATTGGAGATCATCGGCCAAGTACAACGTTCCATTATTGATCTTTCAATGCCAGATAATTATGAATTAAAAGATTATGGTCGATTGATCAAAGATGGTGAAGTGAAGATGCGCTGCATCGATGATCAAAGAATGAGACTGAAGAATCGTTATATTTTTATATTTGATAAAGTCATATTGATGTGTAAAACGATTCGTAGCAATCAATACTCATACAAAGAAGCCATCATACTTGATGATTATAAAGTAGGTTTGATGGTAGATTTAATTTGCAATTAATTTTAATTGTAATTAACTTGTTTTGTTCTTGTTTTGACAGCTTGAAGAATTTCCTCTTTGTAGTCCAATATCAAAATTAGCCCATTTCAATAATAAGAGCTGGACTGCCGGTTGGTGTTTGGTGCATCGACGAACCAAACAGCCAACATATACGTTTTATATAAAAAACGAAGATGCCAAACGAAAATGGATGGAAGCTATTGAACGGGCACAAGAGAATGTGCGGCCAAAGTTGGCATTGGAAAGTGACCACCAATTCACCATGGCTACCGTATCGTCTGGAACCAGTTGCGCAAGTTGTGATAAATTGTTAAAAGGAACCTGGTTTCAAGGATATCAGTGTTTCAATTGCAATGTTGCCGTTCATAGAACTTGTATTGCATCGATTAAATCTTGTGCTGATATTCTTAATCATAATAATCACAATACAAATGATAATCACCGAACAACAACAACTTGTGCCACGATCACTGCTTCAATTCCTAATCAACAACAACCACCGACACCATCCCGGAATAAATCCCGAATCCTGGTGAAAGCAAACACAGTTCAAACAATCAATAATAACAATAATCATCAAAATCAAACAACATTTAATGGTCAAACATTATTATCGTTTGAGCCAAATGATACGATAATTGTTTATTCAATGGTGAATGGTGAACAATGGTTTGGCCGTAACATTCATACTGGTCAAGAAGGAATGTTTCATAGTTCAATGGTTACCGAATTGGTCACCGATTCACCATCGGCATCATCTTCCGTTGATTCACCATCAACAGTTGCAACAGTGACAACTAGATTTTCGTATGATGATCAAATGATTGCTGCAGCACAATCTACCGTTGATCTTTCATTAACATTGCCAAGAAAAAATCATGCTGAATTTGGAAATCTAAGTTCACATTTAACAACATCGACACCTCTGTTGTCTAGCATGTTGACCGGAAATAATGAACGTTCACCATTATCACCGACAGCAACAGCAAATATGATAACTAACCACAGTAATCAACATTGGAATCGTACAATGGCACAAGATCAAGGACATTTACGTTTGTACATGGGAAATGGTTATAATCTAGAAGAATATTCTTGGTTTGCTGGGTGTATGGACAGGAAAACAGCACAAACAACCTTGCAGCCATTACCAAATGGATCGTTTTTGGTTAGAATTTCACCAAAACAAAATAATTCATATGCAATCAGTATGAATTATAAAGGACAAGTCGAACATATGAGAGTTCAAGTGACTTATTTGGAAGATATCCAACCGACTGATGTATTGGCCGAACAAAATTGGTCCAGCCAAATTCCAGCTAATATAACTCGTCCAGACCGGCCAACACATTTTTTCCTTTCGGAACGAAGATATTTTCGTACGATTGTTGATTTGGTTCGTTGGTATTCAATGAATTCACTGTGCGAATCATTTCAAATGGTCAATACGCAGCTATTGTTACCATACAAGAAAGCTTATTGTCATGAAGTGTTGGGTCATGCCATTGCCCTCTATGCATTCACTAGTACATCGTCGGCTGCCAGCAGTTTTTTGTCGTTAAGAAAAGGTGATCGTGTTACGGTCGTGTCACGGGCTGCTGAAGATAAAGGATGGTGGAAAGGTCAGATTAATGATCGGATTGGATATTTTCCATATAAATATGTCACTGCCACTACGCATTCGTTGAAGATGTCAATTCAAGAACAGGATGGTGGTGATCAACAACATAATGATTCGTTGAATGAAAAGGATTTGACACCGACAACAACAGCACAACAAGATAATAACGACACATCGAATATCGAAGATTCATCAAATAACAATAACAATAATAATTCATCAGCCACAACCCTATCATCATCATCAGAAACCGGAAGTGATCATTCAAGGCAAGCATCAAGTGATGCAGGCATCGATATGATGAACACGACAACTTCCACATCCGATTGTGCCACCAATTGTGCTGCTGTTAATTAAAGCAGCAACCCTTTTTTGGAGGAACAATTTAATAAAGCCAACCTCTAACCCCTACGCACGTCAAAACAACAATACCATTTTGGGCAACCAAACACACAGAGACAACCTAGTCAATTATGGATTGGTGTGTTAATTACCAATCACCAATCGCCCCCACCAAAACAACACAACACACCAATACATCAAGGTGTCTTTTCACCACATTTTCCAATGATTTTCATATTTTTTTTTTGCTTGTTCGTTGTTGAAACACAAAACCGGATCTCAAACTAATTTTTTATATTATTATTTTGCTCGTATTTTTTTGTTTTTTGTAATTTTTCGTTCGTAAAAAAAAATCTATTATATGATATGAATTGAAAATGAATTTGAAAATGATTTTTTTCTGCTTCGTTATTTGTTCGTTAGTTACGAGAAGAGAGAACGGAAATGAAAAACTTTTGAATTGAATTACCCGTTAGTAGTTGATTTGTTCGTAAAAAAAGAGTAGCAGCAGCAACAGTCCCCGGATCGGCCCCGGACACCCTCGAGGCTGTTACAAGAACAACACAAAAATCTCATCTATCATGCCCGTTTGTAACTGATTAATCAAAATATATCCCGAGATATGGAAAAACACGAGCTGAAAACCCGTTTGTTTTTGTTTGAGCATTGATCATTGGCCATTACATGCTTAGACCAACATAGACAGACAGTCAGCCAGGCAGGCATTGATTTGATTTGTTTTAGGGCTAATCATTATTCGATCTAATTCACCTTTCACCTGTACGCGTGTTAGTGTTCGTGTGTTAGTTGATCAGATATCCATCTGGGCTGAACCTTGTTTCCATGATAATTTTTTCCTCTTTTGCTTATATATTTTTTTTATAGATGTCCGAGCGCCTATTTCACACGTATTGGCCAAGATAATTGACCACCATTTTTGTTGTTTTTGTTTTATTTTGAACAAGGTTGGCTGCCGGTTTTGTTTTGTTTGTTTGTTGCTCCTGGAACACAAGAGTGTTGTGTGTGTGTCCGGGATTGTGTAAGATTGTCCCGCCATCAACGACCGACCGACCGACTCCACCTTAAATGGCTGGCTGGCTGTTTGCATTGATTAAATTCGATTGATTTTTGTTGTATGAGCTTAAAAAACACAAAGTTGATTGTGTTGAAATTGCTCTACTTCTAATTGGACAAACTAACTTTGTGTGTGTTTTCTCTAACCCGTTGTGGACAGGTCGAGTCTATAAAAGATCATTGAAAATGAATGGCCAATGTTCATTTTGGATTGTGTCTCGTGTTGTCCAGTGTTCGTGTGCATTTGTTCATTGTGTGTTCCAACAACAAAAAAATGATGTTGTCCAAAATGTCCAAAATGATGTTTTTGTTGATAATTGTGACCGTGGTGTTTAGTGACGGTGGCCAGTGTTCCGATCAACCGAATTTGATCTTTGGAGCAAGGACAAATTTAACCACGACAACATCAACGACAACCACCACAACAACACCTAAACCATTAGAATATTATAAATATCCAGCTAATCCATATAAATTTCATTTAAAATCAACAAAATCATTGAAAACATCTCCCAGCACTGGACATTCACAATTAATGTCACCAGTGCAAATAGCAACAGTCAAAATGAATCGATATCGTAATGGTTCCACCAAAATGAATGTCCCATTGAACTCTAGGCAACGACTTAAATTCACCCATACACAACGTTGGATTGATCCGATTGCTATAACGACTTCCGGTACAAATGATTCGCTTCAACAACAACCACAAATTGAAGTACCAAGCGTACCATGGACACCATTATCATTGGTGTTCCGTACCAGTTCATCACCATTGAATATTGAACATCAAATCATTAAACATAAACAACGTTCACCATTGGTTGAGTTTTTGATGTTGGATTCAGCTGCTGGACAAACCACTGGACAAACCAGTTCAGGTGTTCCAGGAACGATACTTCCAATGTCAATGATGGCTGGCTTGGGACAACAACAACAGCCACAAACCAGCAGCCAACAAATACCATCAATACCACTAAGCAATGCCTTACAGGAAGCAATGGTTGTTTCACAGGATGTTTCAAAGCTTTATGAAACATTACTGTTATCCAATCTGTTTGCCAATATTGCTAATGGATCACCAGCAACAACAACGTTTCCGGTCATTCCAACCGAATTACAACCACAACCACAAATACAAACACAGCAATTAACAACAGCCGGCACCAAAACACCACCATCTGGTCATAAACAAACCACTCAACAACAACAGCAACAAATTGATCCAAAATATTCGACGGCAACCATAATCGCACCATCATTGACTAATCCATTGGCCGATGATATACAATTACCATTAGCTTATCACCAACAACAACCATATAGCGGTATGGCTACCTCGGCATCTAATATCATATTGAACAAACACCACCATCAGCAATATGAGCAATATCCATTCCACCAATATCACTCTAAAAGCATATTCTCCTACCTCGATTTGTGATCATGATCCAACCACACGACAGACCACGACAGACCAATATTTATTTAAAAAAAAACAAGATCAAAAATAACACTGATGATGATGATCCTTTAATAAATGATGTTACACCATTTTTTATATCTAGATTTTTTTTATTTTCCACTTTCACTCCAAAAATAATATCTTATCTCGCTTTCAAAGTCGATTTCTCACTAATTTTTTTTGTTGTTGTTTTAAATAATATATTTATAAAAATAAAATTATAAAAAATAAAATCCCCAAAAAATGTGTTTTTGACCGATGACCTCGGCTTCGGTTCGGTTCGATGGTTAAGTTTCGGTTATAAATTGGATGATTCAACATGATTAATTTTGTGTGTGTGTGTGATAGTTTATTTCGGGATCGTTTTGGGTAAGAAAACAAAATTATTTTAAATGGTTTGGTTTTTGTTGGTGGCTTATTTTCATTAACCGTTTAAAAAGGATGCTTACTAAAATGAGTGTAAAAGAGAACGATAATCAATCAGATTAACCTGGGACTTTCTCCTTCTTTGGGGTTAAGTGAGAGTGAATGAGCCAACGATTAATCTTGTGCTGATTTCTCAATGTGGATGGCAAGAGAGTGAGAGAGCGTGGGAATGAACCATGAGCCAAAAACAGTAACGAAGTAAGTGAGGTTAACTAAGTTGGTCGATCATCAGCATCACAACATCACCAACGTGATTTCGTTTTCATTTTCATTTAGAAGATGCCTCTATGCCTGGATTGCTTAAAAAGATGCGGCTATTTTTTCTAAAGGGGAAAAATATTTGATAACCAAAAAAAACAGATTATTAATTATAAATTTAACCGTTTTAAATGCACTCTCACTCTCAATGGCAGTTGGAAATGGCGGACACCTGAACGATCCTGATCCTGTCCTGATCATGCTGCAGGTTGTGGTCGAGGTTGCTCAAAACATCAAGGTTTTTTAGGGTATAAATACCAGTGTAACTAGCCTTGTTTCAATGATCATTTTGAATAGTGTTCATTTGTGTTCATTTTGGTTTCATTTCATTTTTTTCGGGTGATTTTTTTGTGTTTGTGAAAAAAATTGTTCAAAGCTGAAATGTTTTGGTCGATCGTTCAGGTAAAAATGAATTTGGTTTTCTTTCTTCCAAAAAAACTGGTTAATTTGTTTCTACTCTTTTTGGTCAGTTAATAAGTGCAACATATTTGCTGGTGCCTGCCCTAGCATTACCACCCAGCTATAATTTGGGAACGCTTTCGTTACGAACACAGAAAACATCGAGTCGTTTGAATGCCCCGACCCTGGGTCAATTGTTTTTACGAGCAAATGCCGTTCAAAAGTATGGCGGTACGGCTCGGGCCATTGCCGCCGGTAAAACATCGCCGGTCATACCGATCGCCAGACAGATTCGTCATAATGTTGATTACAAAGAAGTGCCAATCACTGGCTCGATACATACACCGAATGTGGAAGTCGGTGCCAGCGCCATTCCGATCAACATCATCTTCCGTTCGGCATCATCGGCTTTGAACGTGTTACAACAACATCAACCAGCACAAGGTGATACACAGGAAACATCATCAGAAGATGAGCCACATCGATTGTTGCACACGGTCACCAAACCAATCATACAAGAGATACACGAAGTCATCTCACCATATCGAAAGATCACACAAGAAGTACAACCAGTCCAAGAAGAAATTCAAACCATTGTGGCTCGTGGCACACCCAGCAATAATGCTCAAACAGCAGCTGCGGCAGCAGTGAAACCACCAACATTGAACGTACCTCCACCACCGCCACCAGCCGCATACGACACCATCAACATACAAGACGGTGGTGCTTCATTAAGCAAAGTGCTTGGCGGGCCGACACAAAGCTTGCTGACCGATGACCAGCATAAACAGATTGCGCAAGGTTTAGATAAATCACTTTCTAAATCGGTGGCAATGCTTCTATCACAAAACAAATCACCGAACACACAAGTCAAAAGCTATAAAGCTTAATCAATCATCACAATGCCACTTTACAAACATGAATCGATCATCTCAGAAAACCATTTTGACAGCATAAATCTTTTTGAATTCATTTTTGATTCATTTTGACAACCAAAATACACACTACACAAACATGACACAAACTATAATCAACAACAACAACTTTAAAGCAAACACACTTTTGTATAAAACAAACATCATAACGAAACATCATCACATCATCCTTTCATCATTTGTTCATTCATCGTCACCATTTTCTTTTAATATTTGAGCATCTCATCCGCATCTTTTAAACAAATTGAATCTAAAATAAAAATATTATTGACAAAATTGACAAAATTGTCCAAGTTCCGGTTGTTTTATTCGTTTTTTTTCTATTTGGTTATTGTTTGTGTAAATTATGACACGTGCCGCACAAAACGCGCGCGCGTGTCATTTTCAGGTAATAATTTTTTTGAAAATTCCAAAAATAAGTTTAAATTGAAAAAAATTGACACTTTCTCTCTCTTTTTTTTCTGGTAACGTTGTTTATGAACGTTAAACAGGAACAATATGTGACCAACAACAACAAACAGGAAAAAATTTTTTTATTGTGACTGTTTTTAGATATTTGGGAAATATCTCTGTTTGTGTGTGACATCGAACACCAAAACTAAATTTGGGATACATTTTTTTGCAAATGGATTTGACCCATTGAATCCTCGATATATTGTATCCCTTTATCATATGGATATTATATCATATAGATACTGGATCCAAAAAATGGATACAATATCTCTGTGTGAATTAAAAATATTGCGTGCATTACAGTCGTTAATTTTATTTGTTTGATTGAGAAAAAAAATATGATAACTTGTTATTTCAGAGATGATTACCAAATCAAAATGAATATAAAAAAATTGGAAAATGAAATTTGGAGAAGAGCATTCAAGGAGGATCACACACACAAACGCATAACAAACTCGTAGCAAAACTCCTATCCATGGACACAGGCATGTTTTCTCAACATCTGCTGGCGCCATGTTTGTTGTTTTTGCGTTTTTGATGCTAAATTAAAACTAAATTAAAAATTAACTAATAAACTTTTCTAAAAAAAATTATTTTTAATGATTTTTAATCATCTCATTTAAAAACATGTTTCATTCTTGGATAATTCTTCAATTTTGATTTGAATTTGATTGATTGATTGGTATGGCATGGATTTTATTTTAATTGACCAGCAGCATCCGTAATTAACTTATTTTAGTGATTTCTTTTAAAAATTCATGGTTATATGGCACAATGATAATAATATACCATTATACACATTGAAATTATCATCTCACAAAAATGATAAATCCAAAATAATAAAAAAAAAGTTTAAATGGATTGTTGATTTGATCATCATCAACAAACAACATTTCGCCACATCTTTGTCTGCTGGCTGGCTATATGATTAGAATTTAAATTTTTTCAGTTTTTTTGTTATTTTTTTCCAATTGGAACTTGTTGTTAAACAACACGCGCTTCAACAAGCACGTGTTTAAATATACAAATACACGCGATCATTCTGAAAATGAAATATCTAAATTATAATTTATATTTTTTTACGGAAAGGGAAATAAAATGGCCTTTAAATGTCATTTATGCACTGTTTTCTTTTAAAAAACAAATGATGAAGGATTGAACAAAACAACAATCCTGTCAAGAACAAGTGTATAGGTTCCAGTAGCTATTTTTTTTGATGAAATGATCCTTTTGCCAATTATCAATGAGATTATGATTGAAGACCTTCCACTGGATCCATAATCCTTAACGAAGTATTTTTGTTGTATGATTAATTGCTTCAAGAAGTTAATATTTTTTTTATAAAATATTATTTTATTAATTAAAAATAATTGATTAATTTTTTTTATAGTAATAAATTTAGAAATATAATAATGTTATTATAATACTTGTATGTTAACATAATTGAATTAATTTTAATTCAATTATTTTAGTAATTTGTCTTTTTTGTTTTGTAAGGAGTTGTTTATGTAAAATTATGAACAACAATGATTAGGAAAAGTAATTGGAGGAAATTGTTTTTTAGTGTTTGAGATTCATTGGAGGTTGGAACGGTTTTTGGAATGGTTATTGGAGTGGAGCCAGGGGTAATTATGGGGGTGGTTTTACTGTATCGATATGGACCATTATTATTAATGTTATCGACGCCTGCGACGAAAGGATTTAGGCGAAGCTAATGCTGGTATACCGTAAACCGTGCTTAACAATGCTTTAGCAATGGCCTGTTGATAACGGTTTTGTTGTACGCCAATCAATTCATTCATCCATTGTTCTTTATGTTCACTATAAGCTGTCATCGGCTCTAAATCAATATGTTGTTGTTCTATACCATAAAATGATTCGTGATCAATTTGATATGGATCATCATCTTGATCAATGTGTCGTTGTTCAATAGGGCTTTCTTGTTGTTCTTGTTGTAGTTTAAGTGCTTTTGGTGGTGGAGGTGGTGGTGGCATAGCCACTGATGGTGATGATTTTGATTGTCCCGTAGGCAACATCATGGTTATGGTAGTAATCGATTTATTTGATGGTTGATAATAAGCTTCCGTAGATGATGTTAAGTTATGCGGTGTAATAGATACCATGAACGGCATTCCAGCAAATGATGATTGGTGTTCATATTGTTGTTCTAGTGGGCTGCCCGATGTTTGCTGTTGTGTTTGTGGCTGGTGGTGATCCTTCAATTGCTGCCCCCTGGCCACAATTGTTTCTATTATTTGACTTACTGGTTTTACTTCCTGTGTAATGAATCGATATGGTGTGATTAGCTCATGTAGCTCTTGTATGACCGGCTTGGTGACCACGTGTTTTAGTGTGTGAGGCTGGTCTTCTGATTTGCTTTCCTGGTAACTGCCCATTGATCCTTGATGCATTTGTTGAACATTCAACCAACTTGATGATGAACGTAACAATATGTTGATCGGTATAGACCGTGATGATACTTCTATTGTCGTTGGTTGGCCATCAAATGTTGATGGAACATTCACATATTTCACTTGGTGATGGCTTTCAACCGCCACCGGAACAGGTGCTGCTGAACCACTTCCCCCGCTACTTCTTCTATTTGAGTTTGGTGTAGTTTTGGTGTTTGGAGTGACACCATAAAAACCACCACTAGACATTGTGAATGAAGATGATGGGGCACGTTGGTGGCCATTTGTTGAGCCACCACTTCCACCATAATAACCACCATTGGATCTTGCTGCATTTCCGCTTGAATGACTGCTTCCAACATAACTTCCACCGCCACCTCCACCACCGCGCATACCATGTCCCGGGCTAATAGGCGTCATCATACCCGACGACATCGTATAATAAGGAATTGAATTCACAAAACAAATTCTATTAAACATTATCAATAATATTATTATCAAAGATGAAGATGTTATATAACAACACTGTTCATATATGAGGTAACACATTATCGTTTTGGTTTTTGTCGTTGTGTTGCTGGTGGTTGGCATAGTTTTGTTGTTGTTTTGTTTTGTGTGGTGATGTGATGAAATATGATCAATCCTGATGGATGGATCACTCGTCACATCACCATTTCAACGAACACCATAACCGAAACTCTCTTTTTTCTTATTCACTTATTTGCTTGCTTCAACTCTTCACCGAGAGAAAAAAATCGACATCCGTGTTTTTTTTTCATTGTTTGTGAATTCATATATTTTTGCTGTTGTTGTTGACCAGGATTTTTTTAGAAGAAGAAAGCCTATGCCTTCAAAATAGGTTTCGAAAGATAGAGAGATATTGAGAGAGAGAGAAAGAAGAGACAAGATTATTTAAGATTACAGTTGCTTACTGTTCCATATGGATCGACACATTGTGTAGGTGTTTGCATTTGTGTGGCAAAACACGTGCAAACACACCTGTTGCACATGTTTTCTTCTGATAATAATGTGATAATTAGATATAATTTTTTTCAATTAAAATTTTTTTATTAAATAATATTATAAAAAAAATAATTCAGCCTCACAATTGATTGACTATCAATTTTTTTGTGAATGTTTCATCAATTATTTTGGCAATTGATTTGATTGATTGGTTGATTGGTTAATTTTGGCTGATGATCATGATAATTTGGAATGTGGTTTTTTTAAGAAGAAAAATGGTGTGCGAAAGTTTGTGTGAGAGAGAGAGCGATGTTGTTTGCTTCTGTTTAAAGGCAATTATCGTCGTTGAGCAGATGAAATGTATTCAGCATTGGCTGGATTTGAAGTTTTCGTACCTGGTTCATTGGTTTCCACTTTCACATTGAAACCATTTTCATCGGCAACATATGAAACAACACGATACAATCCGCTGATTGGATCTTGGTACATGTATTGACCTTGAACTTTGCCACTGCCATCACCTGATTCTGATCGTGTAATGATGGTGCCGTTTTCATCTTGTGAGTTGATATCGAATGAGTATGGTTGTGGAGCTGGTTGTGGTTCGGCAGCTTGTCGTGCAATACGATTAGCCAATTGGGTTGTTTCACGAACGATTTGTTCACCTCGTGGTGAGAAGAACAAATTACGGCACATGATTTGCTCGTTGAATACGAGCACGGTAGCGGCCAAAACTAAGAACACTTGCTGTTTTTTGGAACAATTTATCAATTAATGAATGATTTAACCCAAAAAAGTAATGCTTTCAAAATACAAACCTTAATCATGGTTGATTGCTTGGTTTAAAGTTGTTGTTGAAGTTGTTTGGGAAAAAAATTTGTATTGAAGAATCGATTGGAAAACATCGTTCATTTATATATGAAATGTTTTTCGGGGGGAAGAGGATCGTTTGCTCTAAACAGCAGCAGCCACAAGAGGAGAATCCTTAACCAAGCAATGATAATTGAAAATATTCATTATTCAAAGCGAAATCCAATGGAATCAACCAATAAAACATCATTCAGAAAAGCAAACGAGAGAGAGAAACGATACTAAAAAGGCTACTAAACACACAAGTGTCATCTTCAATTTTTTCTTCTTCCTTATTAATAATTTTGATAATAATTACAAATTTAAATTACAAATTTTTTCTGTATTTCGTTATTTAGCTGTGTGTTGCAGCCAAAAAAGCATAAAAAATCATATATTTCTTCTTCTGGCGATGTTTCATAAAATCATCATGTTCTTAGAATCCTAAATTTAGCATTATATTATTTTTTAGGATTTGTGTGTGTGTGTTTATATGATTAATATTCCAAAAAACATATAAACACACACACATATATTGAAAAATAAAGACCAGTCAAGTGCGCATCTGCTTAGCATCTTCATCTATCTATCTTTATCTCTCATGTGATAACGTTATTTCAATAGTGAAATTCTGTTTAGGGGAAACAGATTTCAATCAAATATGCCAACATTCAGCGCAACGTTTGTGCGTTATTGACAAACTGGCTGCTGTCTGAAAACAAAAACTTGGTCGGTTTAGAATGCTCATCGCGTTTTTGTTTGACGGGGCAGCAGCAGCAGAAGATTCACAGCTTTAGCATTGTGAATCCATTGTGAATCCATGATGTTAATGGACATTAACTAACAAAAAACGATGTTAATTCAATTTAATTTAATTCGATTCGAATTATGATTGAATATTTTATTATTCATTCGAATCGAATTGAAATCGAACGGTGCGAACAAGAAACACACAAACACACGTCCAAAAAACGAACAAACACACACTAAACGAGCACGTGCAAGAATTATTAAATTTTTTTTTACAAAAAAATAATAATTAGACAATGAATTCTATTTGGGAATTAATTGTGATGGTGGTATGGTTTCATACAAACGTCCTTGTCAATATTCACTCTCTTAGTGCGTGATGATTGAAAATTGAAAACGAAAAATCAATATAACTCTTTTATTTATAACTGCAAAAAACGATCGTTTGGCGCCACAGCAAAGGATTCACAGACAAACACTGAAAAAATCCGTCAAAAAAAAACAAAAAAAAAGCTGAATAACTTGCGCGCAGTTATACTCGGTCAGTAAGTCAGTATGCGACTTGTGTGCGCTAGCTATACAATATTGACCCAGGATAATAATTGATGTTGTTGTTGCTGATTGGACCGAGTAATATTTTGCACAGGATGATTAATTAATCAATTGGGGACACAATGGACCATCATCATCATAAATATGCTGATTGAAAACGTTGTTGGAACATGAACATGGACATTATGTGTTGTTGGTCGGGTCGTAACTTGCTTGTAATAACTCTTGTACTTGAAAATTTATGCATCACAAACAAATTAGCTCATGGGCAATGTGTTGTGAAGAAAGGGTTATGAATTAATTATTTTAAAAAATATGTTTTTTTCAAGGATTTTTTTTCGAATCCTGGAAGCAATCCTAAATTCAAACGAAACAAAAAAAATCCTTCAGAAAACTTCTGGTTTTGCAAAAAACATCCTGAAGGGTTTTTTTGTTGTAGTTGTTTTTTTTTTTTTGAAAAAACCTTGACAGGATCACTGAAGTAGGCGGAGCTAAAATGCAATTTGACCTAATAAATATCACTGTTTTTTTGTTTGTTTGACCATGTTGATCCAAAGAAACAAGATAATAATTTACCATTGAAATGAAGATGTTTGTCGTATTTGTTGTTTTGCTCAACTCGGTGGTGGTCTTCGTCACAGCCTTTGCCGTGGTCGAATCCTTGAATCAGAAAAAGTTTGGCCAGGCATTGATTTGAAGAGGATGAGCAAACAAAAACGAAGATGAAGAACATGGATGTTATCAATCACACATACATATAAAACATATTTATATATACACCGCCGCGCGCATCGCCACGCAAGTGATCTAAGTTTCTACAATCTTGACATGGATTATCCTCTCTATATAGTCAAATAGTATTATTGATTGATGGGCAATGTGTGTGTGTGTGTGATCCCAAAAACAAACAAAAGCTTTTGTGTATTTTGGAATGTGAAAAAAAAATTAAAACAAGATAAAACAACAGCAAGATATAATATGAATGGAATACACGTGCGCGGCTAGATTATTTTTTTGAGATATATGCGCTTACGCAGCAATGGATCATGATGGATTTTTATTATTATTATGGATGGATTATCAACATATATTGACATTCAAAAAAATGGTTAACCACTACACACAAACAAGATAATTTACAACATCGTCGCGCAAGCTAATAAAAAAACTAAAATAAGATTGCGTGGTTGTTTGATGGTTCGACATGGGTAATATAATTAAATTATTATTTTATTGGATTATTATGACAATCGATCATATCAATTTAAATGGGTGCTTGTAAACGCCTACGTTATAAAGGCAGACTGCGCAAGTTTTTTAAAAAAAATTCCATTTTTTTAAAAAGAAAGTCAATGAGAAATAATTTAAATTTTTTAAAAATGTTTTTTAAAAAAAAATAATTTTAAAGGCCGGAATCCACGGAAAAATCCTCTTTTTTCAAAAAGGTAAAGCGAGCATACAAAACAGAACAGAGAAGAAAATTAACATGAACAAATTGCTTTTGAATTGGATTTTTTTATTTAATTTTGAAATGAAAAGTGCAAGGATAAGGATATTTTCAATTCAATTCAAGGTTGATGATTCCTTCAGCTTAACTTGTGATTTATTTTAAATGCTAAAAAACCCATGCTTTATCTGAAACAGGAAATGAATTTATGGTTCATTGGAATTTGCGCAAAAATGTCTGCCTGCCTGTGTGTGTTACTGTTTTAATTTTATTTATTAATTATTATCTTAAAGATGATAATGGACAATTATTATTATGGATGATTATGGAATGTGTGTGTTGAACCATGGAACATCATCATATGATGATTATCAATCTGTTTTGGAATGTGGTTATGGTAGTGGTGTGGTGGTGGTGCTTTCAAACATCCATATGCCAAGGCCAATGTATTATTCAATTGTAGATTGATAATCAGTCCAAAAAATGTTGTGTATGTGTTATGTTCTGTATGCGTCTGTGTATATGTCTTCCCCCTTGTTGCGCACGTTGTTGGGCCTCGATCCCCACTTTTTTCCCTTATTGTACAATCCATCAAAATAAGAAGAAGAAAAAATGAATAGAAATATAAAAAAAACGTTCAAAAGTTAGTTAAACTCTCTCAATCTGTTTTTTATGAGAGATTCTTCTTTAATGATAATCATTGGCTCATATCGTTCAACATTCAGTGCCATTTTACTTTCAATTTTTGTTTATCTCTTTTTTTTCTTCTTCTCATAAAAATATACAGGAAAATAAATAAATTATGGAAAAAACATAAATATTATAGTGGCCACCACCTCGACCACGCCGCGCAAGCTTTTTAAAAAAAAAAATAAAGTTAAAGAAGGAACTTAACTAAACTAACTCTTCTTATTTATTAATAATAATAATTCTTCTTCTTTATATATTTTTTTTAAATGATTTCCCCACAATTTTCTTCTTCTTCTACTTCTTATTGTACGTGTGTTGTGGTGGTGAAAGCTTGCGCGGCGCGAATTACGAAAAATAATAAAGAAGAAAGAAGATGAAGATAATTTCTCTCTAAGTTGATTGCTTGTTGTTGTGGACAAAAGAACAAATAAACCTCGACTCTGTGACTCTTGTTACACTGGAGAACATACACTGAAAAATTTTTCATTTAAGTTTGTGTTATTAGTTTGTAATTTAGTTATTAGCGTTTGTTCATCTTATTCGAAACATTCATTTTGTTCCAAGAAGAGTTACTTGAAACATTATCGTTTGTTTGTGTTTGTTTGTTTAATCGTTGTCCAATACGTCACCATGCAAAAGGTAAGTGTGCTGATTTAGATTTGATGAAAGTGAATTATCATTATTATATGGACACCTGTTGAATGTTTGTTTGTTTGCTTGTTTTAGTTAATTAGTTTGACCACAATCTGTTTGGTGGTGTTGGCTGTTGCTGCCAATGTCCATGCACAAAAAGGTCGATCATTTGTGAATCCAAGCAAAAGTCCAGCCAGAAAGGTGGCCGCCGCTGCTGCTCCCTCGTTCAGACCGGCTGCTCCTAGACCAGCTGCCCCAAGACCATTGGCTCCTGCTCCACGGCCAGCCGCCCCGGCTCCACGACCAGCTGCTCCAGCACCAAGACCAGCCGCTCCACGACCAGCAGCACCACGACCACAACCAATCCCAACTCCAATCAGCCAACAGGTAATTGACTCGTTTGTTGGTCACTAGTTGTGATTTAACCCATATTTGTCCTATGATTTTTTTAGCGATTGGAAGATGCCACCAGCCATGGTGCCTTGGCTCCAGCTCTTCGACAACGACCAGCACCAGCTGCTCCAGCTCCACTTCGACCAGCTCCAGTGCCAGCCGCCGCAGCCATCGCTGCACCAGTCCGAGGCGGCGGTGATGAAGGTCCACACCCAGCCCCAGAACCATACTCATTCTCGTTCGCCGTGAACGATGAAGAAAGCGGTGCCCAATTGAGCCGAGAAGAATCCCAAGACATCAACGGAAACATCGTTGGTTTCTATCACATCATCGATGCTGAAGGTCGACGAAGACGAGTTGACTACACTGCTGGACCAGATGGTTTCAAAGCCACCATCAACTCTAATGAAGAAGGCTTGTCTAACCGAAACGCTGCTGATGCTGATTTCGTTGTGGAAGAAGTGCCAGAAGACCGACAAAACGCTGCCGCTTTGGCTGCTCAACAAGCCTATGCTTCTCGACAAGGTGGTGGAGCACGATATCGACAATAATTGCCATAAGACAACGCCCACAAACACAAAACCAATCCAGTCCAATCACCAACAACAGCTCAACTCAGCCATGTGGGTGTGACCATTGACCAGATCATTTGATTGGACATTCTTGACCATTTTTTTAATGGAGCTATGTTTCCTGTAATTTTTTGTTTGTTTTCACACACTCACTCTCTCTCTCTCGTTCTTGTTGTAATTGTCCATTTTGCGACAAACGAAAATTGTTGTTCCTGTTAATCTTTTTTTAAACTCTATTTCGCATTCTCTCTCTATCTCGATTCGATTGCTTTATTAATTATTATGAATGTTTGGTTAATTAATTTTTTTAAAAAAACAATTAATTTTTTTAATAATTAAATTACCAATTTGAATTAATAATGTTAAATGTTTTTTCTAATGCTTTGAATTCGGTTCGAAAATTTTCTTTGCAGAATTGTTCATCTAATTGTAAATGTTGATATAAACATTTAACTTCTGCTTGATCGTATAAGAGTGACATGCTGGTCTTGGGTAATCGTTGATAAATTGTTTCCACTTGTTCATATGTTATTGTTGGGTTTGCATCTTCAGGTTTAGATTCAACATTTAGTTCCGGGTTGAATGGTAAGTTACGATGTTGTGCTCCGCCATTTAGACAACCTTTAGGGCAAGCTGATACTTCGATGTAGTCATAGTGGCAAGCTTTTCGTTTTAAACGTGATACTAAATTCTGAACGTTACGAAAACCGTTCAATATGGCAAACGATGCTATCGGTTTGGTGTTTTCTGTTTCTGAAAGATTTATTTCTAAGAAATCAGCATTACGAACAGGTTTCCAGTCAAGAGCTTGATCACTGTTAATAGAATGCTTCTGTTGTAAAACTCTAAACAAATTCTCCGAATATCCTCCCGAACCAGAACCAAAATGTGAACGAATTTCTGAATTTTCATTAAATCCACCAACAAATTGATCTAACTGTCTTCGAGGTAATTCGTTCAAATTTACCTGGAACTGTTCTATGATTTTTTCCACTTCAATCGGTGTGATGACACAATCAACTTCCGGTACGGAATTAATTTTGTTTTCCAAACGTGATGCTTCTAATTTCTTATCATAACATGGCATCAAAGTGATGTGATATATTTGTTTTGCATCTTGCACATTGCTAGATTTGATTTCGGAATCAGATCTTTTAGCTAAATGTAATCGCCGTTTGACCAATTGTCCCATGATTTGTTGTGGTGATTTCACACGGCTCAACAACGGCACCAACACTGAACCTTGCGATTTTTCAGCATAACAAACGAATCCAGGGCACGTGGATAATATTAATGGTTCTTGTTGTTGATTTGCATTGGATTTTCTGGTCAACAATTCTCTTGCCGATTCAACCAGACAAATATGTCTGGCTAAAGATATATCAAAAACATAATCAACGTTTAATGTTTCATGGAAAAACCAACATAAATGTTCGGCAGCTGATTGAATGGTTTCGAGATGATATTTGGCCGTGATCGATGCCAATGCTTGCAAGGACAATGAAAGGATAACGGTGAAATCATTTAATCCCTGTCTTGTTAAGAGCAATTAATCATTGTTTGAAAAACGTTAATTAATTAGCATGGTTTTCAAAAAAAAATATTAGAAAAAAATACAAACATTTTTTCGATCATCAAGTATTTTTAAAATTTTTTCATGTGATTGTTCTGCTATTAAAACGGCCTCTGCTGTTGTGATACATCCGCTACATGCTAAACAATCGCCCAAGGTAACTGATACTGGACCTTGAGCTTGTTGAGGTTGAGGTTTATTATTATTGTCCAATTTCTTTGTTTCCGTTTGTAAACCAAGTTGACGTTGTTTCCATTTTGGAATAGTTTTCTGTATGATCACATCATCTTCATCGTCTCCACCAGCAGATTTTTTATTTTCCAATTCAGTTTGTTGAATTGTTTCAGCTGGTTTTATGCAAACCTTTTTAAAAAAATTCAAAAAGATTTTTTTAGTTAAAAAAATTGTTTATTTGAATTTTAGAAGCAAGGGAAGAAAAAAATTAAAAAAAAATGATATTTAACATTGACATTCAATGAATCAATCAATTATCATCAATCATCATCATCATTATTCGTTGTTGTCGTGGTTGATCTTCAAGAAAAACGTTGGAACAGCATTTTGTACGATGAAATCATTAAATCGTAAAACATCAAATAAACATAATGAAGGATTGAACATTTTCAATTCCATCACGTATTTCTCATCACCATCACATTTATAACATTCATATGAATGATAATAACATTTTATTGTTGATGGATTGAATCGTCCATCTGGGTCCCATTCTGGTCTATCATTCTCGTTTCCAAACATTAATTCAATATATTCATTGAATGTTGATGTTTCATAGAATTCTTGAATGAAATCCGTTTGTCCGACTTCAGGATATACAAACACCACTGGCCAAATGAGTTGCTTGCACTCCTGGTCCCAGTGAACAAAATGTCCCCAAGCTGCTGAATGGTCTGTTTCGAACAATGTACCTTGGAACTTGATTCCACGATCTCGAACAGCTTGTTCCAATTGTTCTTGGTCACGTGTACGTTTCATTTGATTACGTGCTGATTTACGTTCATCACGTTTTTGAATTTTTAAACATTTTTCAGCATCATTTAAAATATCTTTTAAATCTTTTTCTAATTTTTGTTGAATGGTTTTATCTTCAAGATTTAAATCTTCAATGGTTGATAATCTTTCACCACAAAATTCAATCGCTTCTGGATATTTTTTTAATTTGAACAAACATTGTGCGACACGAATCAATGCTTTATGGTTTTTGCCATTCAACATCATAGCTCTAGTTGCATCTTGCATTGAACTACGATAGTTTTCAAGGTAAAAATGTGCCGAAGCTCGATTGTTATAAAGAAGTGATAATGAATTGTTCAATGACGATTCACCAGATGAATTTTCATTTGATGCTTGCTTTTTCAAATGTTCCCTAGCCAAACGAATGCCTTCGGAATAGGAATCCACTGCCCAACGATAACGTTTTAAACGAAAGTTTTCATTGCCATCTTGTCTATAGCTATCAAGCAATTCCTGGATGGAATTGAATTCTGGGTCGTATTTCAGCTGGGTCAATGCTTCGATTAATTCACCTTGCGGTTGGCCAGGTTCAGGTGCTTTGCTGGTGAACAATGGATGCTTTTCCATTTCTTCTTGCCAATTTTGTTCCGTCCAACAATGGGCCCGATTCTGGGCTGCTTTGGCGTAATCGTAAATGAAATCAAAATCATCTTCTTCATTAACCATGTTTGAAGATGTTGTGGTAGATTGTTCTTGATGTGATTTATCATTGGACATTGTTCAACAATTTAAATAACAATTAAACAAACCTGTGATGGTTGAATGAAATCATTTAAATCGGTTAATTTAAGTGCAGAACTGAAACCAGAATTTGAATTATTTTGATTCATCATTTCATCATTTGAGAATAATATTACGCACGAGGTAAACATGTGTTTTCATCCATGGTTATTTAATTCTGACAATAGATGGCGACACCTATGTTGGTGTGTGGTTGATTTTTTAAATTTGATTTAGAAATTTTTCGAATTTTTTGAATTTTTATCGTGATTTATTGAATAAAAGGATTGATGTTTTATGGCATTTGGGTTTTGGTTAAATGATTTATTTTGTTTGATTGTTTTTTGAAAAATGGCTCGATTTTTTAATTTGTTGTGTTCGTTGTTTTTGTTTGTAAGTTTGGTTGAATCAATATCCGCATTATCAACACCATGGCCAATATTGTCCAGCGATCCAATAAAGTCAAATGTGTCTTGTGGAACAGAAGAAGATGAATTATTCAAAACCATAGCGTTTGTAGTAGCTGATAATGACAAACTGATTCAATTTCAATCCGATCTATCGGCAATTGTTTATGAAGAATTACCATTAATCCTTGACGATGACAATCATATTTTTTATTTAAAAATGGGTAAAAAATTTTCCTTGAACGAATTGGGTTATTCAAATATATTCAACATTGATAATGGTGAAACATGGAATTTGACACACAAATTGGCAGAAGCAACTCAGAAATTTCGTCACGAATCAATGCAAACTATTATTGGTATTGGTGGAAGGCTGCCTCCCATTGCAAAAGAATTATATGTTTGGATAAAAGAATCACCAAAATCATATCTTTATGGTGAATATAAAAGCACTGGAGTATATGGAAGACGATACATTTATAATGAAGCAAGCAATATTGCATTTGTTAGCACATCAGCAGTGGTTTATATGATTGAATATGATCATCAACAAAAATATGCTAGATTATCGCATATGCTTTTTGGAAGAAGACCAAATACGGTTGATGAAACTTGGAATCCATTCAATCATTCTGGTTATATTTGTTTGGATGAATCATCAAAAACAATGCTAATTAAATCTAACCAACTTTGTCCACATAAAACATTACAAGATTTACGTTATGGTTTCGTGGTGTATGATATGATGTATTTGATATTTGGTGATTATCCTAAACAAAACGTTTGGATTATAAAAGCACGTGTTTTTGAACGTACTGATCTTGTGTTTGAATATCAAGTCAAACCATTTAAACAATTTTTCTTGTGTAAAAAACCAGACGGTAGTTATAAAGTGATGAAGAATAAACAGGATACGGGAAAGTTGGACAAATCTGCCACAATTAAAAAGAAACCTAAAACAAAACAAGGTGATAAAGATGATGAAAAAGGATGGTTTGGCTGGAGCAGCATATTTGTGGCATTATCAATATTGATAATATTATTGATCATATTTGGTTGGCTATTATATCGATCACATACCAATAAGAAGAAGAAATATGAATTAAGTACTGTTTGGACTAAAAGAAACATTCCTGCTGATTTGAACATTTCCACAGTGATTGAAAGCTTGGAAAACAACAACAGTGTTTCAAGTAAGAAAAGCAGTATGAAAAGCAGCAACAAAAGCAGCATCAAAAGTGATAAAAGCAAAAACAGCCATAAAAAAGCAAGCAACAAAACAATTAAATCGGAAAAATCTGAACATAATGGATAAGACACACAAAATAATCTGGTCAACTTCCTGTTTTTCTGGAGAGCAAAAAAAATTAAAAATAATTGATTTTAATGAATTTAATGAATTTCAATTAAATTTAAATTTAAATTTTTTATAATTGAATTTTTTGTTAGAAATAAAAACCTGATGTTTGAGTGTGAAATTTATTGCTTGTATTTGGTGTGTTTTAAAGAAAATGGCTTTGATTCTAATAATATTGTTATTTGGATTGTTTGGTGAAAACTTAATGGCCAAAAAGGAAGTGGATACAACTAATAAATGGCCAATAGTAAAAAGTAAATACAAGTACGATGTTAAATGTGGTAGTTATTTGGCTAAACTGGCCGGAACAATCGGATTTTCAGTTGATAACCAATTTATATATCAATTCGAATATGATGTATCGGTTACAGTTTTTGAACCATTGGATCAAATATTGGACACCACTCAACATAAGCTTAATCTAACCAATGGCAAGAAATATAATATGAGTGAACATTTCCCTATGAAAAGATATAATCTGACTAATTTTGATGAAAAAATCATGGAAACATTAAATAAATATAATGATTTACCTATACAAAGGAATGTGGGCATGTCGTTTTTTAGACCAATACCAAGACTTGCAATTTATATGACATTTAATGCTTGGATAAGATTAAGCAAAGATCGATATTTATTTTTTGCATATTTCTATAATCAAGATGCTTTCGTTAGAACAAACGAAAAACAACTGGCGGAAGTGATTGGATATATTAGTGATAATAATATTCAATATATTATTGAAATTGATAAAAAAGATCTTTCAATTAGTTTATCCCAGGTTCAAATTAATTACCATAGCTCGTATATAACGTTGCTTGGCTATTTCTATGTGACCA
This sequence comes from Tragopan temminckii, assembly GCA_028571105.1. Classification (NCBI taxonomy): domain Eukaryota; kingdom Metazoa; phylum Chordata; class Aves; order Galliformes; family Phasianidae; genus Tragopan; species Tragopan temminckii. The sequence goes on along the minus strand of JAOWBP010021245.1, from coordinate 4,870 downwards.
TTGTTTATGATGATTTATTCTTACGATTTACACCACATAAATCTACAAACCAAAAAGAAATCGAGTACACTTGGGATCGATTACTTTACATACAATATGGTTTTGTGGCCAAAGGTTATTTGTATTTGATATCTGGAAAAGGTTTAGATTCGATGGAGGTCAAGATTGTTGATGCCAAGGTTTTGAATACAAAAAATGAAAATTTTTTCATGATTGAAAAACCGTTTTATCAATTTTTTGTTTGTGACAATCCTCCGTTAATTAAAAAAGCATCAGAAAAAACAGCTCCGCCCCCAACTTCACCTCCAACTTCACCTCTAACTTCACCTCCAACTTCGCCTCCAACTTCACATCCAACTCTACCTCCAAGACCAACTGAAAAAGTTACCGAAAAAGTTCCAACAGAACCGATAAAAACAACCCCATTCTTGGACCATGAAAAGAATACTCAAAAAGTTCCAACAGAACCGATTAAAACAATCCCATTCTTGGACCATAAAAAGAATACCCAAAAAGTTTCAAGAGAACCCCTAACAACAGCTCCAATCTTGCATTATGCAACAACTTCAAATGGAACAAGCGACCAGGAGAAGAAACCGGAATTCCTATTTGATTGGATTGGAAATGATTTACTACCATGGATAATATTATCGTTGGTAGCATTGACTATATTATCGATTGCATGCTGTTGGTTGATGTTACGATGCTTGATAGCAAATCGCAATAAACGAACACCAAAGCAATATCCTAAAGGTTTAGTTTATAAGAAAATGAACCCAAGAAAAGCAGCAACTCAATTTTATTATCAATCGACACTTTCAAAACAAAGCGAAGATTCATCAAAAAGTAATGATTGTAGCAGCATTCAATCGGACAATAGCAAACTAAATTCATCGTCATCGAACAACGAAAATGGTAAAGAATTACAAACGGTTCACATTAAATCTAAACATAAGAAAAAACGGCATGAAGCAGCACTCAAGATTCCATCTCCGATTGCTAATCGTGAATCAACCTTAACCATTTATCATCAACCTTATAAATTTGATAGATCTCGTTAGAGTAGAAATCTTAAATTAATCAATTGATTAATTAAAAACTAATTAAAAATCAACTTAAAAATAATTTTTGGTACAGCATAAAAAAATTTAGGCACATTTTTCTTATTAAAAAATATCAATTTTTTTGCTATTTGTTATTTTTTTTGGTTAGAAAGTTTAGTTTGGTGAATCAAGCAACAAAACAAAATGGAAAAAATTGTATTGATCATAGCTGGATTATTGATATTGACCTCGGGTATGTTTATTATTGTTTGTAATTAACCTTGATTGATTTGTAATTAATAATAGCTTCCCCGATGATCAATGATGACCAAACAATCGACACAGAGAATGTCCTAATGATAATGTTTGATTCAATGTGGAAAAATCAAACTCAAGTTCGTGTAACGGAAATCGTAGGCACCCTATTTACCTTGGCAATACAAACAGATAAAATTAAACAAAACCATCAACAAGATGACAAACAGATTTTATTAAGAGAATTGTCATTGACCAAACCTTATTATCAATTACAATATAATCTGTTTTCTGAACAAATCAAATTGAATGGGTTGGATATGTTCCAAAAGATATTGTTCGATTCATTCGCCAATGGTTATCGATTGCTGTTGGAGGAGTATGAAAACATTCGTAAAAAAGCTGAAATCTAATAAATCAAACGAAGCATTAAGGAAACCCTTGACAGCCAGCCTTTATCATTAAGTTTATCTTTATCTTATCACTCATGGAAACTTGTTTTCCCTAAGAGACCAACACGGCAAACAAACAATCAACAACATTTTATGGAAAATTTTTTACAATTTTTTTTATTGAAATTAAAATTAATATAAATTGAATTAATTTGATTTATAAATTTGTCAAAATTGAAAGAAAGAAAATGGCTTCATCAAATTCAATTTTTGTGTTTGTGTTTGTTAATTTAATTTTGATATTGAATAACAATTTTGGTATCGGTTTTGGTGATGTCCAACAAAATACCAAACCAACTGGACAAAATATTCAAAAAATTCATTTTAAAAATTGTTTGTATATCAGGTTTCCATTTTCAAAAAATTATTGAAATTAAATTTTTTTTTTTTTGGTAAATGTTTTTTTGCAAATAATAGATATCGGTTATTATTTACCTGATGGTTTTATAAAAGAATTCACCAGCCATCAATGTAACAATACGGAAGGCATTTGTTATTGGCCTGTACAACATGATTTTACCATAAGGTTTCAATATGATTTAACATTTTTGGCCAAAACCAATACCGATACCATACAATCAGTGTTGATTGCAACGGATGGAAATAGCACCTATATGGATTTTCGTTTTGTATGTCATCCTCCCATAAACGGAAATCATCATTCCAAAAATGAAATCTGTCCAATAACCGCCGGAAAGACGTATAATTTCACTGGAGAATTTTTGTTAAATTCCACAAGCATGGTGGTATGTTTCTATAGCTGTTTTGATTATTTACCATGACCATTAACCCTTTTGTGACTATTTTTATAATAATCAGCCATTAGAATGGAACAAAGTGGTTGATGTAATGCATTATTATTATGATAATCGTTCATATCCATTGGCATTCATGCAATATAAAGCTTATGTTTATGGTAGGAATCATAACTGAAAATGGTTAATTATGATGATGATTTGTTTTGTCTGTGAATGTTTTTAATATAGATGAATCAGCTTGCAATTCGCAAGCAATTGAACAAATGATCACCAAAGTGGAGAATGCAATCACAGAAGCATATGAACTATTAAATCGTCTTCGTACCGAAGCTAACGCTCTATCAAATAGCTTTGAACATAAAATAGAAATATTGTTAAATATTCGTGAACATTTGAATGAATTGGTGAATCATGGTGATCAAAAACAAACATTTAAATCATGTTTTGAATTGAAAAAATTACTTAAAGATTATGAAGAACATTATCTACCTAGGATTCGTTCGTTAATGGATGCCGTCCATAAACATAACATTGAACCAATTGTTGAAATGATGAATAATACAATTCATTCACTGCAAAAACAATATGGAAACTTTTCAATGTACAATCAAAATCTAAATTATCCACAGAATTTTGTATTGTTCATGCAAAGTTTGGAAACGCAGCTTGATTTATTAGAATCATTGCAAGCAAATACAAAACAAGCTAGAATGGTTGTTGATTTGATGTTGAATTCCATGCAAATACAAGAGAATTTAGAGCCAAAATTTAACAACAGTTCGGTGGATAGAAACAAGAAACATTCACCTCACCTCTATTGACCCTGGATTTTTTGATATTTTCTTTTATCAATTTGTTATTGTGTGTTTCTGTGTAACAATATTACAACAAATAAGGTTGCGATAACAGCAATTCACATTCAAAATGTCAAAATGAAAGGTTACCAAACAAAATGCTAATTACCATTTGCCAATATAATAATAAAGCGCCTTTGGGCTATAATTCTTTTTCAATGAATTATTGATAATCACTATCTAAATACAAACACCTACTAACTAACATTCAGACAGACTTAGTTTAGAGGAGACAATTACTAAATCAAATGCAAATAAAAAAACATGTTTTTAAAATGAATAATCAAATTTTGACACCTGTAAAACAAATTAAAATACTTGGAGTTGTCTTCGATAATAGGCTTACCTTCAAACAACACATACCTCATGTTCTAAATAAAGCGAGCAAAATTCTACGTAGCCTTACTTCGCTATGCCGACCAACATACGGGCTACAATCCAACATTATATTACTTATATACAACGCACTACTCATCCCTATCATCAGCTATGCAGCCCCCGTCTGGTTCAATTGCATTAAAAAAAATAAAAAGAGTAAAAAAACAATCCTCTCCTTCCAGCGAGCAATCTTACAAATGGCCATCAAGGGATACAGAACTAACTCCCTAGCATCGGTTCAGGCACTCACTGGCTCTCTACCTTTGGACCTTAAAATCCAAGTTCTAGCTGACACGGCCATCACTAAAATGAGAGGCTGCCACCCTCTCTTCCCGGGCCTTTCCATCATCAAAAAACCTACACTCACTGAACTCCCGCACCCCGCGCGTCGCTCTTTTCCTAACACGAATACTACGGGAGAATTTGTCCCAACTGAAAATTGCGTGGACATCTTCACTTCAGCAGCCAAGAGGGAATCTGGTACAACAACTGTTAGCATCGTCACTCAAGGTAGTGACATAATTGAGGAAAATCTGTCCTACCTTAATCAATACGCATCTATGTTCGACGCAGCAATGGTAGCAATTAAGCAAAGCCTATATATGGCCAAGCGCCTAAACATAAATTCCTTAGTGCGAATCTTCACCCCCTCAAAAAGCGCGGTCATGGAAGTGACGAGGTACAAACCAAATCACCCACTTACTGCGGACATCCAAGCTCTAACTTCTTCTTTAAACAATCCGCAAATACACTGGATCAGCGCGGCATGCATCGATACACTATGTCCTAGAGCTAAAATAGCTGTAAACACGAACACTAATCAAAACTCGACTTACCATTTCTTCCCCGTTAGGACGATCAAACGTTTAAATATTGACGCGGCTATGCGCGAATGGAACATGAGGTACATAAATGACACTTATGGACAAACAACTAAGTCATTCTTTCCGACCATCTACGATGCTTGCAAAACAACGAAAAAAATAAACATGACAAACCTTATTGCGCAACTTATGACTGGTCAGGGCCCTTTCCTTCACCATTTACACAGATTTGGACTAACTCGGGACCCCAGTTGCTTCTGTGGGTACCCTGAGCAAACTGCGCTACACATCGTCCTCGACTGCCCG
>JAOWBP010021217.1:0-23312 GCA_028571105.1 Tragopan temminckii | reverse complement strand
AGGGACATAACTGTGGCTGAAGGAGATAAGGAAAGCTCAGGTTCATTCCTTCCCACTTAAGAACAGTGGAGAGAGAGTAAATATTAAACGAGATTGATGAGGAGCCTTCCCAGCAGTCTGAGAGCATAGAATACATTTGGTACAACATATAGAGGGGAGAGCAAGGAGGAGGTTACTTATATGGATGACACAAAAGGAGAAATACAGAAGGGTTATTATTGCTCTTTGTCAAGATGAAGCTCTGGAGAGGGAAGTTGACTCAACTAAAACCTTCTATAAGTCGGGTTATACCCATCTGCTGCTTTCTAGAACCTCAGACAATGGGACAGTGTGTTTTACGCTTACCTCCTTTGTATGTAACAGACTCTCACCTTCTTTTAAGGGGTGTCGCATCATACTGGGCATTAGGCTGTATCATAAGGGCAATGCCTTCTGCTTGGGTTTCATTTTTGGACTGCTTAGCTAAAACGCAAATCACAAAAAATGTATTCTGAACTGTCAGCAGAAATTTTAAAAGCTGATATCTGTTGTGGTTTGAATAAAGAGTTTGGGCTGTAGTCAACCATTGTTTCTGAATATTTTTCTGTATAAGTAAGTTATACTGGTGTAGGCTATACCAGCATGAACATGAATAGAATTTTGCTGCTTGAACTGCAAAGAAAGGTGTTTTTTTTTTCCTACAATGTACTAAGGAAAAATGATTCTTACATCTGAGATGGCAAGTACTTTTGTATATGTGCAAATCCCATTTCTAGTAATCATCATGAACAAGGGAAAAGAAACTTGCAGTAAATGAAGCCACTATTGGAAAATTCCAAGCAATGTGTGTTTCTAATCTGAAAAACGCTATTGAAGTGAATGCTTATAACCTCTGTATTCTACTATTGGATTTGCTTTTGTTATTTTTTATTCACTTAATGTATTCTTTTCGTTCCAGATCAGAACATCAGTCATTTGGTCCACTCCAAATGTCTCCTTTGTCATTCCTTTATGGGTTATAATACTAGCAATAATGCTTGGTCTACTGGTACTAGCCGTGTTGACCCTTGCTTTATGGAAGGTATGTTGCATTATTACCATTAATGTTGTCTTAAAAAAAATACTGGAAGATACTAACAGATGAGGAAAAAAAGAGGCTGGAATTTTGGAGGAAAAGCAACAATAGACATGTGTCATCTTTGTTTTGGCATTTCTGACATGCTAGTGTCACTGACCTTTGCGTAGGGAACTTATTTTCAAAGTCCTCCCTTATTATTACAGTGTGGTTATAAATGGGTATACTAAAGAGTTTGGCTCTGTTTCCCAAGACCTATGAGACACTTTTTCAGGATGTTTAGGTTCAGAAAGAAGTGACTCTAACTTTGTTCTCTTGAATACTTCAGGAATTTCCAGTTTTTGTTAGCATGTAACAACACTCCCAGTTTTGACAATTAATTTTTAGATTTCATTTTATATTAGTGTGTTAGTTGTTACACTCCCTTCACAAGTTTAAAGACAAGTTATTGGAAACTGCTACATTACACTGAACAAGTGTGGCTTTTTGCCATCCTTACAGTTCCTCTTTAAAGAAGAAAATAATTTTGTATGATAGGATATGGCTCTTCTGTTCTTAGCCGCTAAAGGTGGGTGTTAGGTGTTCAGCCAATTTTAAGTATCCCAATTCCCTTTATAGTTCAACAACAATGAATCTCTAAACCATGGGGGGATTAGAGGTGTTAGCTCTTGGTAGTATTTTGCTTTGACCTTTTGTGAGGTCTATGTAACTACTTTCCACCAAAAAGATAACTTTTAGGCATTTAAAGTTAGTTGAGAGAAATCTCATCTTTACTGATCTTTAGTCTTAGTCACAACACTATCCTGTACACATTTCCCAACACATATTCCATTCTTATTGTTTTGTCATCCTAATCTTTTCTAAATGAATGTCTTACTGAAGAGAAATGGACAGTTTTCTCATTGGAGTCAGTATCAGCATTCAAGCAAGACCTCACATCATCTGCAAAGATAGCTTTCATATCATTTGAATTTTTAAAGCTATACTTTGGAACTCAGTGCCTTGCACCTAAAACTTTGATTTTTTTCATAGGCAATGATTTGAATAGAGAGAAATTAACAAAAAAAACAAAAACACTTCACAGTCTATCAGGCCATCATAAACTGTACCCTACCTTTCAGATCAATTGAGTGAAGTATGAAACTACAGCTGAGACATCCTGTGGTTGTCTTATCATGACGCCTTTGTTTCTGTTGATTGTTTTCTACAGTGCGGCTTCTTTGACAGAGCTAGACCTCCTCAAGATGACATGGCAGACAGAGAACAGCTAACAAATAACAAGACTACTGATGCATAGACAAAGAAAGTGACAGATCAAGTCAGAATCCTGCCTGAGACTAGAACACAATGAGGATTAACTGAAGGTTTCCTTCCACCAATCTTCTTTTGTACCTGCAAGTGAAATGGCATCATAATCTGACCTATGCTACGTTCTGAGAATATGCCACATGATGGCCATCCTTGCCGAAGAAAGAAACTTTATACTGCTTTAAGAACATACTCACCGTTGAACAGAATGTTTATTCCATATTTTGGTCAGTCTACATTTTAGCAGATGCTTTTGAACACGTGTGGTATACTGAGGTGCTTCCAGAACAAGCCCAAATCTCCTAAGGAGAAAATGCCTGCATTGCTGTACTGTCTAGAAGATGGAACAGGATGGAGTTTCTGAACACTACTGTATCATGCAGAATACCTTTGACACCTCCCTAAGAACTTTTATGACACTATGACTCAGGGAGACAAGCAATAAGTCAGTACTGTGGAAGTACTTCTGAAAAACAAAGGTAGTCTATGAAGAATTTTATAGATGGAGCACAATTATTTATTTTTCCACCTTTTCAGAATAAGTATCTGATATAATAATCAACTTACATTTTAAGAGAAATAAAGTCAACGTACAGAAGTCATGTACTTACTTTGCATGTAAATAGAAAAGCAAACCAATTGTACACACTGAGCACATCTTTCTTGGCTACAAGGTGTTTGGCAAAACAGAGGATGTATGCAATATTTTGCAAGATAAGTCATATGATAAGCATGTATTGTATCTCAGTCCAGAGCTGGGAGTATCGCACCCAGATAACAAAATCCAAAGGCATTACAATGCAGTAGATGACCCCATTGCTGATGGCTGCCCATCCAGCTCTTAGTGATTTAAATTACTGCAGACATGCGTCTGTGGTGATAAAAAGAGGACTTGGGAATTTGAGGCTAGGATGAGTTTTACTTTTTGCTATTGCCCTGTTACTTGGTGAAGTACTCTCTTAAAATGGCTACAGTTGTTGTATCGTACAGTTGTTGTGTACTGAATTTATGTCACAGACCCTAATATTTCGTTCATCTGAAGAAATCTTTGCCTTTTGTTTTCATTTTATGGACAAGAATCCAGCAGTATTTAAAGAGCTGAAGATATTTCTCCAAAGTTTATGGCAGAATTTAGCGATCCCTTAAGCAAAGTCTTGTAGGGAAAGTGAGCAAGGTTTCTATTTATGCAGAAAATAGGATGCCAGCCAGCCAAGCATGAACAAAAAGGAAAGATATTTTGAGATAAAGAGTAACAATGCACGCTTTTGGTTTGAGTGCTTTTTGGTGTGGGTTTTGTTTGGGTTTTTTGTTGTTGTTGTTGTTGGTTGGTCTTCCTGATTTGGGGATTCTGAAGAGGAGAGGCTTCACTTGTTCTCCTCTAGGAGCAAAAATAGCTTAGTTCTTATCTCAGCTGGGGATCTAAGCTCTAGATCTGTGCAAATTTTTGCCTGAAAACCCAAGTCTTCCAGTACTATCTTAGGGAAGAATTTGCTATCTTGTGTAAACTTCAAGAGGGGTTGTTCATTTTCTGAAACAAACATCACATCTTCTGTTTCCTGAGCTCCTTTTCTTTCCCATCCAATAGTTAGATGGCCTCATCCATTCTGTGTGGCTTTAGGGTAACTGCCCCCCTGCTTCTAAAGACTTTAGGACAGAAGTAGCCTTAAGAAATGGTCTCTTCTGTCAGTCTGACAGATATTTCACCATTTCTGGCAAGCAGGCTGACCTGTGGAATCTAAGCAAGGAGGAAATCTATGCAGTGTAAGGAAGCCTGAGCAGGTCTGTTCCATCTTCATGTCCAAAAGAAATTACAAGACCTTTATGGAGTCTTCAGCTGATCATTCACAGTGTTCCCATGAGACTGACTGAGAGGAAACACAGGTGGAGGAGGTGCTGCATCTTTGGTTTTTGAGGATGGGGGGACCTGACCACATCCCAGTCCCCAGCAAGCTACTGACAGCAGCATTCCCCAAAGGGGCAGAGGAGAGAGATCAGCTGGTAAATGCCACCATGAGGCCAGCTCAGCCCACATGTGCACACTTTTGTATGCCGAACATCCCAGGTAGAATCATCCTCCTGTGAAAAGAACAGGGAGCTTGCAGCCTTTGTAAATATTGAACTGTTGCATGAAGCAGCTTCCAAAATAACATCTAGCTCCTGAAATTTGCGTCATTGGCACAGCTCTGATGAAACAGCGCCATAAGGAGATACCAATCATAGGACTTTCGTATGTGCAATACTTTATATTACTTATATACGTGAAGCATGTTTACACTGGCATTTGTGGTTGTTTTTTGAACTTTTGAATATACTGATTAATGATTACAATAAAGAAAAAAAAAAAAGAATAGGAAAAAGAACAAACGTAGCTCTGTTTGATATTTGTTCCAATGTGTTTTCAATTCTGCATTGCCCTGAGGATAGGGCTAGGTGACCTAATAAGCTCTTTGCAGTTGTAACATCCATGGTTCACTTTTGAGCAATTACTCTCCATTTTAATGATGGGCAAAACATGTTCAGATACTAAATTTAAACCAAAAAGAATCTCAGTAACTGCTGGGCCTGCCAGGAGTCCATTGGCTGCAGCTGTGTAATGTCACTGGAAACCAAATTAGAGGCACATGATCTGACAAACAGTTACTTTGAGCAAAACTTTGTTTTAGATTTCTACATCCTCGTAGATTAAACTTCCCCCATAGAAATGTCTGGAGCCGAGTGCTGTCAAGGACTGCAGTCCTGGATCCCAGCATTTGTGGACAGTTTTGGCTGCAGATTGTGAAGAGCTCTGTAAAGGAGATTTCTGGGTTTCAGTGCTTGCCAAGATTGTTTATCCCCCAGGGAGGTTGCATCCTGGAGGTGGACGCCAGCAGGCAGTAGACATAATCTGTCCCCCGGTATATTTGTAATGTGCGACACAATAACCTCTGCCACATCCCCACAGGGGTGAACTTGTGTTTCAGTGATGTCAGCTTTGTAACGAGTTCCTAGAGGCAGCTTTCTGCAAAAGTAATTCAGCCTTAGGCATCCAAGCAGACACGGTGAGCTGCTAATTGAGAGCACAGCGATAGTCGGGAGGGTGGGAAAAAGGAGGTTACCTTAAAGTCTTTTAAAGCTCTTCTCTGCCGTGACCATCGCAGTGGTCTGTTAAACAGAGAGACATCATCTTTTGTTTCACATGTTTCCTGCAGATTGTGCTGTGCAGCAAGTTCCCTAAGAGTATCCATTTCTTAAGAGTGTCAAGTAATGTTTTCTGTTTTATGAAAATTTCAGAATTTGCCTAACAAGGACTGGCACATTTGAATATGTCGTCACTTGCAGGTCTGATCTTTATGTAGCAAACACAGTTTCCATGTAATGATCAGGTTACTAATAAGAACATTCTCTTGTCACCACTCTGTCACTCATTTACAACTTCATCCAACTTCCTAGCACCAAAGGCCACAACAGGTTACCCATCTCTTGAAAATGGCTGATTTTCTGTACCTCTTAGCTGCGTTTTTGTCACACATCTGCAGGAAGGATCTTCTACATAAATTAGCTAAAAAGCCTCTTGAGAATTGACGAAGCATCAAGAGGGATGCATTGAAGAGAAAGCCCTGACTGCTCGAGGACTGAGGTATTCCGCTACTTTGCAGCAAACTTCTTTTTAATGAAATACCATCTGACAAACTGCCTTTAGGAATTGTTTATGAGTGAGTGTTTTATTTATGATTGTTGGCAAAGATCCATATTAAAATGTAGTGTAATGGTAGTGCCTCTTGACAATAAAGAGTCTCGAATTCAGCTTAGGCAGGCGCCATGATGTGACACAGCAGGAATGCTTTTAATATTGAAGGACTGCTCTTGTTTTGACTCCTGGATTGGAGGGGCACTTAACAGTTCAAGATGCTACCCTACCTACCTATGGGGATTTCAGATGAGAATGGAAATAATTGTTGAGCTTGCTTTTCAGCTGGTTTCATTTGTTTTCACTGTGTTACATCTCCTTGACTGGTGTGCTGCATTTCATTTGGCTGTGTACTGTTCCTTTGTTTCAGGAGGCTTCACATGGCAAACTGCAGCAGCTCACACTGGGTTGTGGCAGGCAGTATTGCTTTTCCAGAAGCAAACTTGGGATAACAGCAGCAGAGCAGAACTCAGGATGCGGTGAGAACTGATCAGTGCAGTGCAGGGCATAATTGATTTTCCAACAGCTCTATAGAAATTCACCTAGAGTCATATTAACAAAACATCAACCTTAGATTCCCCATTTCTCCTCTAAATGGGGCTGGAGTTGACCCTCTTTTATTATCACTGTAAAGACCAGATACCAAGAAATCCTCACAGCAAGGCTGGGGAGGGGTGGGAACATTTTAGATCTGAGTAGGAGAAATAAAAGGCAATCAAATTAAGTGCATGGCAAGAATGCAAACATCTGTCTTCTGATGCGCTCTCCTGGTCATGAAGGTTTACAATAAATTTTTTTCCCAGCAAATGCAATCTGCCCATCACTGATCAGAAGGAACAGAAAATCATCTCTGAAGTTGCAAAACTACTCCAGGAATCTTGTAGCCTTTGTAGAAATTTTACATTTTTGAAGTATGTAAGTGATAGCTTTTGGCCCTTCAGACAATTTCATTTTTTTTCCTTAGCTTTTAAAGTTTTAATAGCATTTAGGAAAAGTTAGGTCAGCGTAGTAAAAGCTGAAAAAATATATCTAAACTGACAGTGAAGTCTCAGAGGAGACCCAGGCTCAGAGCTGAATTTCTCCATTTTTAGGCACAGAAGAGACACTGGGAAATATCCCAGGTGCCTGCTGAGACTTCCAAGAGTGTTGTGGCTGTACTGCAACAAACACTCCCATGTCAACTAACCTGCAAACAGAAAACATTATTTTTAAAGATCCAGCACTGTGTCATCTGCTACGACATGTCCTGGTGTACCAGAAAAGGCAGAGCATGGGTGAACGCAAGCATCAAAGCAGGCAGCAGGATGAGAAATCTGTGACGTGACTCTACACCAGAACAAACTTTTCCTGTGGAGAAGGACAAAGAGTAAATTTTCTCAGTGTTTAAAAGAAGGAGACATTTGTTTTTCTAGAGAAGAACATGAAACTGTGACTGCACTGTCCTCCAAGCATAACTGGCCCAAGTATACATGCAAGGTGGCTGGGCACTAAGGGTTTAAGCAGTGAAGAAGGCTGCAGGGTGTTATATTAACTACAGATGACAGAGATAAAGAAATAGAAGGTAAAGGTAGGAGGCTCTTGAGGAGAAATCAAACCTTTAAACACACAGGTGTGTGGTAACACAGGACCAAGAAGAAGGTTGATTAGTAAGATGGATGGATTGGAAATAAGGCTCAGCTGCTGCAGATGAGAAGTTGTGACCCCAGCAGATAACAAGACTAATGATCTACTGCAGTGATTTTTTTTTTTCCCCACAACGACCAATTGATTCATTGGTCATACAAAGTTTGAGGGAGAGCATTTCCCTAGTAATTAGATAATGACAGGAAAAAATATCTCTGCAGCTGTGACAGGATTATTGAGTTATTTGTGAATCCCTCTCATTCTTACAAGAAGGGCTGCATTCACTTCACTGACTTTGAGAGAGGGAAGGAGGTGGTGAAGACATAAGACTTGAATTTGTTCCAATGTCTGCTAAAAGCTTCTGGGTTAGCTGCTGTTTCAGAATAACTGGTTTAGTATTCATTAACACTGTACATCATCATCCACTGGCATAGTACACACTGTGCTATCCAAAGGTAATATAGTTTTTTCAAACCAGTAAAGAAGTACGGCTAACCCAAGAGACTTAAGGACTAGAGTGGTTTTTAAGTAGGATTTTTTTTTAATTTTTTTTTTCTGAGTCTCAATGTAAGGATTTTCATGCAGAAAGAAGCGTTGATGTGTCATTTTCCCCCCCCTATTTTGAAAACAAAAGGAAGAAGAAAAAAAGATTGAAATACCAGTCATCTGTAGCAAAGGGACTGGTGTGGTGTTACTGTCTCTACCCTTCTGCTCCTGTAGCCTGTGCCTTTTAAAGTTCAAGAACAAGCAGGACTTGGAAAACTCTCCAGATTACTCTCCTCTTCTGCACTTCATCATTTCCTTCTTATGCAGGGATCAAAATTATGAGACTGTGACATTGATAGCATTATCCACCTGTCTCATGATAAATTTGGAGTCTGTTGCTGTCCCACGTTACAGGCATTCCATGAAAACTTCAGGGGATTCAGATACCAACTAGTGAGGTGCCCTCATTAGTGAGGGACTGGTGGCAAGGTAAGGGGCTGGCAGAGGCCGAGCTCCCGAGCTGGGACTAATGAGAGTATGTTCTGCTCGATACTGGGGAAAGGGTTTTAGTCTCCACCCCCACTCTTCTAATGCCCATATATACACAAAAAGGCAGTTAGTCCTGTGGTGTCTATTACACATTATTTCACTAAGCATCCAGCCAAGTCTTTGTTTGGTAATTTAGTAAAACAAAGACCACAGATTTGACCCTCCAGCCATTTCAAGCTAAAAACAGTGCGTGAAACCACTGGGTTTCCAATACTTTGACTCACTGCAATGTCTTCAAGAGCAAACCTTCTTGCAAAACATGTTGTGGGTTCTTCAATATCACCACTCTCTGTCTCAGTCATTGCTTTCTTGCTCTTTCTTGCAGCTCCTTGCTGTGTTTGCAGCTGAAATCCCCCAGTGTTCCCACGCAGCAGCAGCTCCCCAGCTCTACACCAGCTGTTGCCTGGCACCATGACGTGATGAGGCCCCAGATGGACACCATAGGTCACCTGAGGGTTAATTTCACACCATGGCTGCCTCTTCCTTCCTTCAAGAAGGTCTAGGCAGAATCCAGCCATGTCTGGGAGCAATAGCACGATCTCTGCAGGGCTGCTGAGGTGTTACAAAAGAAGTAACATCTGAACAGGCATCTCCCAGATAGTTCGTACGCTGTTGTCCCCACACACACAACCCTGCCTTCTCATCTATAACAACATTTCTCTGGTCTTCTTTTTTTGCTCCATGTAATGTCTCTTGCCCCATTTTTCCTCCAAGTTCATTCCTTGTATCTCAGAACAACATGCTAGTTTGTTCCTTGCAAACTGCCCCTCAAAATGACCCCTCCCAGTACTCTGTCATAGCTGAGCTCTGTTCCTCTCAGCTGCTAACTCAGCCTGGTCTCTGGAGCTGCCTCCATAACGTGTGCCCTGGAGCTTTACTAGCAGCTTGTCTGCCACCACTCCAGGCCCTGCAGCTTCCTCTACAATGGCCACTTGTCAGTATACATGGAGGAAAAGAAGGAGAAGGGATGGCTTTGTGCTTGGGTTTGAGGCTGAACTTGAGCAAACGCGGTCTGCTCATCAACTTCACTGTAAATTTCATGTAATATTGGGCAAAGCACTTCATACCTTGTGTCTTCATTAGGGGTAGGGAACACCAACGAACGGCATGGATAACAACCACTTCTGGTGGAAACCAGGTCCCACCTGATAGAAATGGTGAAATAACTTAAAGCCAAACTAATAAAGAAAGTAGTTACGTGTCTTGTGATTTCATCTATTTGTTCATCTCAGGCCAGCTGAAAAAGTCTGCTTATTCCATTACTGTTAATCCAGACACATACAAAGCTAATAAAATGGCATACAAATATAGTTTTCCAAGCTGTTGTGTAGAACAATTCAGGTGGGGAGAAATATCAAATACTTCTCTTTTCATCTTTGGATCTATGGATATCCAAGGGATCGGTCTTGTTTTTCTTTTGAACATAGAATTATGTGGAAGCTACATGATTTCTAGAGCTTCTTAACAAAATACTCTGCAGCTTTTCAGCAGCAAGTTAGAAATATATAGCTTTCCTTGCCTTTACTCTACTCTATGCCAGAGTTTGCCTCTGTCTGCAGCTGAAGGGATGCTGAATGGCAGTACAGATACACAAACAGCCATGAATCAGATCATCACAGGGGCTTCACAAGGAGGAAAATATGGTCCCTGACAACATCTTGGCTGGAACGCTGACTCAATCAAGTGCTGGTTGACAGTGAAGTGATCAGGGCTTTGAATCCTTGGGTGCCCTCTGATAATTCAGAACTGCTTTAAGCTGAGTGCCCAGAAATGTGATAACTCTTAAAAATTTTGGCCCACACGTGGCCTTTTATTAAGTAACAGGAATGCTTCATGCATCCAAAGCCTCTGTGAAACCACTATGAGTACAAGAGGGTGGCAGTAGAGCCTGTGTGCTAATGATATAGTTCCTTGTTGGGGCTGGCTTGTCATAGATGCCAAGATAGTCTATAAAGCTTCTGTGAAAGCTGTTTTTTCTTGCTGGTATGTTGACAACGATGTTTACAGCCTAAAGACTCTGGAAACTCATAGGAAGATCAATCCCTTACTTTGCCATCCACATTCTGAATTTTTGCTCCCTTAAGTGGCAGATATCAGCATACAAACAACACAAATGTTGGTGGTCAAAGTAGAAATTAAGCATATTTCTGATCTACTCTCTGAACTGTTCCATTTAAGTGTCAAGGTCTGGGGGGAAATGCAGGATTTGAGTGTTGGTGTGCCTCTAGTATGTGCTAGGCACTGAGCAAAGCCATGGAACAGAAAGCCTGCACTTCAAATGTAAAATACGGAGCAGCAGATGGATGTAATAAAGCAGGAAGCATACGGAAACAATGACACGATTATGAACAGCATAATACGCAATGGTTATAGCACACCAAAGCAATAGGCAAGCTTTCTATTATGGATGCCTAAATTGGTCATTTTAAATAAAATAGCAGTCATCTGGCCCAGCAAGGCCATACAGAGCATCTCTCCTTGTTACTCCAATGTCTTATACAGCCAGTGGAAGTGTCAGTCATGGGACAGCAACTCCCTTGTGCCCCTGAGAAATAAATGGTTATTCAGGTCCTGATGGGCTGTTCAGATCCTGAATACAGCCAAGTATCCACTTTCTCTGCTCTGTGCCTAAGTGCTGCAGCCAAGAGGCTGTTCAACACGCAGCATCCCTTTCTCCGTTGGTCCTTTCTTAAGCTGCACCAGTTGCAAAACCTCTGGCAGTGAAGTGCTCAGGCTGAGCCAACTCCAAGTGTGTGCAGCAAAGCGTGAGCGCGTAGGGAGTGCAAAAAGTACTGCTAAGGCTCAGTTCCCCCAGGGGCTGGCAGCCCCAACCAATACGTGGTACCAATTGTACTCTTGAACTAGGGCTCCTAAATTTCTCTTAAATCAACCCTAGGTTTGCTAACAGTTGGTTTAAAAGTGGTCCCTTGGCAATAACAAATGAACTTAGAGGAGCTTGGAATTCCAACTATTTAATTTGAGATTCCCAGTGAATGTCTTGGAAAGTTTACAGCCTTGCCATATTCTGCTAATGATTTAAGAGTTTAACTTGTTAGATGTTCCAGTATTTGTCATTTTAAATTTTCTTGCCTGAATACACTGGCCAAAATATTTCCTATCTGATTGCTCAAAACAAGCACCTGAAGATATATGTTTTTATACCTAAATCACTAGCTTGCTCTGCCACTCTAAGCCCTGCATCTCTGAAAGTCAGGCACTTTAGATACCTACATACGGTTTCAGGGACCTAACTTTTGGCAGTCAAATTCATGTTTGTGAAACTATCACATGTTTCTAATAAGAACCTAAACATAAACCAGACCAAAGAAAAGAAAAACAAGGGGGAATAAAAAGAAAGAAAAACAATACTCTGTAGAATATCTGTGTTGACATAAAATATGGAATTATTCTATACCAACTGCATCTGTATACATAGGTACCTTTTTTCAAAGATGAATTATTGAACCAGGTGTTCAGAGCATCCTTGGAAGATAACTTCTGTACCTGACACCCATCAAGCCAACAGGCTCCACACCAGTGTGTTGTGTGGTAGTGATGCAGGCATCCATCGCACCTCAGCAGGAAGCTTTCACTCACTCCCTTGTTGTTACTTCTATCTCTGGGTGTTCTCAAAAATAAAGCTTGGTGTCGGTGTCTGAAAGTTTTTGTTTTCTGTTCTACTGTTATCTTAGTAGGAACTATTCCTGAACAAGAGGATTAAACCTAGTGTGTCTACATCTTGTAAGCCTGCTTTGGGGATTCACTTACCAAAAGGGTGAGGTCTGGGCAAACAGAAAGCCCTAGCAGTACTTATGGGTAAGAAAAAGCCAAAGGTATGACACCACATTTGTGTTTGTGCCGTGCTTTACTTCTGTGTTCAGAGGAAATAAACCCACAATTTTTCTTTTCAATTTTTTCTTCTGCATTTATCAGCAGAGTATCATAGTGAAGTCATAAAACATCATGACTCTTTTGAGATTGTTGCTTCAGTTTCTCTGTCTGGTGGACTAAAGCACTCCTAGAAAGGTCTTCTGGGGACTATGGCCATCATTGCTGTTGGGTCTCTGGGGAATGGCGTTGCCAAGAGCACATGGCAGACTTGTCCCCAGCTCTCCTGTAGGTGGAAGAATGAGGTTGAGGTCTGGGTTAAAAAAGAGCACAACTCAGCACTTCAGCTGTCACCACCATGCTGCTACTCGCCACAAGGCCTAGGCAGAGGCTTAGCGGCAGTCATCCTCCAGCCTCAGAAAGCAGGAAGGACTGCTGTCCTCCACACAAAGACAGTAAGAGTACATGTCAACCAGTACAGTGCCTAAGCCCAAACCTTAGGCTGAAATCAAGCATGTTCACCACACTGCCCTTGAGAGAATACTTAAGTATGAAAACCGAGGGTTGTCCTCGTCTAGAGAGCATTGACAGAGAAGCATGAGAGCTGTGGATCTGCCCCAGGCTTGC
The DNA here is from genome assembly GCA_028571105.1 of Tragopan temminckii. Classification (NCBI taxonomy): domain Eukaryota; kingdom Metazoa; phylum Chordata; class Aves; order Galliformes; family Phasianidae; genus Tragopan; species Tragopan temminckii. The sequence continues at coordinate 10,170 of JAOWBP010021217.1, read as the reverse complement.
ACGTGTGTCTGCTGTGATCAGCCTTCCCGGGGGGTTGTCTGCAGCACCTTCAGGCTCTGATCAGCCCCAGAGTCCGCAGCAGGAGCTACAAAGAGCCACTCAGCCCCCTGCTCAGGCTGTAAATTGAGGCTCAGATTTCCCTGTGTGTGCACAAACACGCACAAACACCTCTCCCAAGTACTGTTAGGCAAGAAGATGGATTTCACCTAGACAGGGGCATCTGAAAGGGGTTAGCACTTCAGGGCTTTGTGTGTGACTAAGCTCAGTGGCTGTAGTCGGATGTTGTACAAAGTCTTCTTCATTCTTTACATTCAGTACTTCTCAGTTCGGTCTACACCCACCAAAAATCTTTCCCATGTTTTTCTTCCTTACAAGGAAAATAAACTTGTAAAGAGGGAGAAGTGAAGGGTTACATCTGGAGAGAGTTATGGCTGTGGCTCAAAGGAACAACTGGAATGTGTGCAATGCGGAAGTTCCTTCCATGCAGCCATTTTGCTTCTCTTCTGGGGAGCACAGATACATGTTACTTCTGTTTGCAGAACATAGCCCCAGTTCAAATTCCAGTGCGGAGAATGCAACAGCATCCCTGGAGAGAGCATGGTGGTGACTTATGTTGGGCTACCCATACAGCCTCATGTCAGGAGCATCTCAGCAAGAGAAATCTTACCTGACTTGAAGCCACAGCCTTGACTGTAGCAGCAAATATTATCGTTGTCTAATTTTGATACTTTTTGGTGTTTGCAGATCCCACTGAACTCATCTGGCATCAAGGTGTTTGGAAGAGAAAGAAATCACTTGTATTACATTGACATGGGAATCAGAAGCAGAACTGCATCTGCTACAGTCCCACAGCTTCTTTCACCTGTTATAACTATTGGATTGAAGGGCAACATCATCCACCTTTGAGTTCACCCCTGAATTTTGAAGAATATATGGGATGAAGAAGCAGAAAAGCAAAGTGTTTTTCTCTGGTGTAAATTAGTGGTGTGGAGATAGGGGAAATCTAGGTATTGCAACTCCAGCATGTCTGATGTATCTGACTTTCCAGGAGCTGGGGCTCATTTAGTTTATGAATGTGAATGATACACAGCTCAAAACCACTCTCCGATGTTTTCTCAAGCTGATGTAGCTTGTCATTAAACAATTTCTAAACAAAAGCTTGATTTCTGATCTTGAAATTCAAGTGTTTATCTGCATCTGTTCTTATTTTTGAACCCCTCTTGAAAAGGAAGAATCTTGCCCAAATACTTCACTGCTTAAAACCAACCCAGCTTCTGAAAAGAAGGGTCAGTATTTGAAGCCTTTAATATTTATCTGTGCAAAAGTCACAAAGTCATTTTAAAGTGATGTGGTATCTGTAAAACAATTATCATTAAGCACTGTTTTTTTTACACACAGCCTTACAGTTTTGAGACGTTTATAAACAAACCACTTTGGGAATAATGAAAGCCAGAGGAGGGAAAAAATAATCTATTAGGCAACAACATTGTCAGTGATAGGTATTTGTTTTTCCATTCATAATGTCTGAAGTACTTGTAATATACAATATCCCGCATACCTTTCTTGTTTTGCTTTTCCCAAAAGCATGCCAGAATCGGGACAAAGTTCTGTGAAGAAATACTGATATTATTTGTTTTTTAAAATGCCATTGATTGGAGAACAGAAACTACCCTTCCCCTTTGTGGATCTTCTGTTTTTTGTCTGAGAAATTCTAGCTTCTATTTGCAGTGATTTTTTCTATTCTTTCTAAATTGCCAAACATCGGGGGGGAAAAAAAAAAGTATTTTAAAGTGAAAGTATTGATTAAACAAAGGTTTGCTATTCCCTTCAGTGCTGAGTGTATTTTTGGAAATAATTTTGAGCAGAATAGCTACCAGTATTTGAAAGGAACATCTGCAGTTCATCTAGCAACTGGCTTTCAAAACACTCCCATGTGTGCCTGTCTTGTTCCTGATCCATTTCCAGTAACTATTCCTGATAGTTACATGTGTCATCAGAAGGGATATGGATGTGCAACGGTGTTTAAAAATTGTGAAAAGCACTGTACAAAAAGTAGGACAGAAACAAAAAGGTCTCCTTGGTTCTTCTTTTCTTAACAAAACCACTGCTTCCAACAAGACAGGTATGAAAGCAACAACCTGGCAGTCCATCACCATGAAATCAAGGACTGTAGTGGACCTCCCACAGCTCTGGCCATTCATCATGCTTGAGTGTGTATCTGCATCACCTGAGCCCCTAACCATGTAGGAATTAGTTACACACTACATTAAATTCATCAGTTAGCTACACTCTTGAAAGTTTCATTTGCAACCCAAATTTCTTGAACTTCAGCACGCAATTGCTACATATTCTCACACCTCTGTTAGAAAGAGAAGTGTGTTATTGTAGTGGAAATGCTAAGTCATGGATTGAACCAGTGATTGAGCACCTGGTGGGAAGGCAGGGCCAACTGAGGGAGGGGAGCTCAGGTGTATGCAATGCATCTGAGTGACTGTAAGGGGTGCAGCCAGGATTCATCCCTTCCCAAAACTCATGTAAGGGTTGGTAGTGGAGGTAGGAGTATCTTGCTGGAGATTTCTGTGTACCTGAGGCCTTCTGAAGGTAAGCAGAGTCTTTCCTTTGTGTCTGAGGTTGTTGCATTTGAGCAAGTTCTTGTTTGCTACTGCCTGGGACTTTGCTGCTCTGCTATTGTTGTTGTGCTTTCCATTGTGTTATGGTTATGAATGTGTTATATTGATATAATTTTTATTTATATTAAAATATCCTAATGCTATAGTAATGTTTGTTTCATATTAGTTTATTGATTAAAACAACATTAAAAAACACAAGAGCAAAAACTGGATTACTCCTTGAAACATAGGTCCTTATTGTTGACATTCAATAGCTACCTTTCTCTTGCTTCCAAACTATATTTTGACACACATTGTTTGGTTCTAATCCACTAAGCCCACACAAAATCTGTGAATGTGGACCATACTGACTCTAACAGAAACTAGTTTGCAGTGGAATTATTCTACAATAACAAATGCTTTGAAGAAGTCTGTCTTCCATCAGTACTGTATCTTTTATCAAATAAATTCAGACTTATTGCTTAAAATACAGATAGACTCAAACATGTTTCCCACCAATGCATGCTGACAACAGCAAAAGAAAAAAAAAAATCTTTCTTTTACTGCAGCATTGCCATAGCCCTTTAACAGCAGGCTCAGCAGTCAGAGCCACCAGCCCTGCAGAGCATGGATCTACTTGGGAAACTATAGGACCTACTCCAGATGGAAGTGTTTCATAGCAGTCTCCATTTGAGGGATTAACTACGTCTAGCAGCTAGGGCAGGATCTATTCTCGCCTTATTTACTTGATATCCAGCAAGGAAGGGACAAAAATCCATTAGGTTTTACCCACTGTAAGAAAATGTGTAACCACTGCCTGCAACGGTCTTAGTCCCAGTGCCAGAGGAAACCCTCTCTCCTCTGACTGGGGCCCTGGGCAGCATGGTCTAGTATTAAATGTGAAGGTTGGTGGCCCTGCATGTCGGGGGGTTGGAGATTCATGATCCTTGAGGTCCCTTCCAGCCCTGGCCATTCTGTGATTCTGATACAGGATAGATTCCTGTGTTCAGATCAGCTGTACCTGGCACCTGACAGCATAGGTGGTGGGGAGCAGGAGGAGGATTGTGTCCTTGTGGAGATCTCAGCTAGGTGAGGAGGGTAGTAGCTGCATTCTCTCTTAATGAAAGAGGAAAGGGAAATTAAAACTTGGAAGTTGATGAGCAGCCCAGTTTACCCCACTTATGGCTTCCTCTTGTCAGAAATACACAAGTAGAAGTCATGATATCTCTGTGACATGTGTTGTAAATGTGTGAAGAGTTATAACTATGTGCGCAGATATACTGAAATTTAAAAATGGGTGCAATTGTACTTACACAGTTTGGTTTTTACTCTTAAAATGTAAAGTAGTCATAGAATGATTTGCTGTGAGAAGAAAAAAAAATAAATCTTGCATGTAGCATGGGTTTGAGGGGGAGATGACGAGAACTTGTTACGTTATCATGCATGAAGAGTCTTGACTTGGCATGGCTTTCATTGTTTTTCTTTGAGAAATATTTCTTATCAAAATGGTTGAGATCCTTCTTTTGTTCTTTAGGTTTTCTTTCTTAAAGGAAACACATAAAAATCCTAGATACAAACACCATCTTTACACTTCACCTTTTCAATCACAGAGCTGGAAGAAAAACTTCTCCCTTACAAATCAAAGCACTTGTTTCATCCCTTCTTTGACTTTATTACACTTCCTCAGGCCAGAGAACACTTATTTTTAAAGCAAAATCTCCATAAGTAATATTTTTGTTTTGATTAAGTAAATGCACAACAGAAGCTGAATTGAGCCCTTTCCACCTGAACAGCCTGCAACTTGTGGGATGGCCGCAGCATTGGGGCACGCAGGCATGACAGCAGTGGGATGTCTGTGGGATGGTTTCTCAGGTGCAATGCGCAAAGACAGTAGGTTGGCTGCCTGTCAACCCCTTGCAGACCCTGTCAATCCCCTCTGCCCGTGGCTGAGGACATGTAGTGGTTAAGGAACAGGCCCACCAGCTGCAAGGAGCACCTTGGCTTCAGACCTCTGTGCCCCAGCAGCCCATAGCACAGCCATTCCTCCTGCTTCACTCCCACCTCCATGCATTACACCAATAGCACTGACAAATGTGTTGAGGGGAACGAGATTAGATAAGGAATGAGGAAGAAAGATGAGGCAAAATAATACACTTTCTGCTGACGTGTTGTTGTTGGAACATCTGTATTATGTCTAGATTACTAACGATTGCTTCTTTGAAACCACACTGCAAGACAATTAGAGCTGATAAATCATAAGAGTTTTCTGGTTTTAAGATCCCAAATGCCATGGGAGAAGAAAAGATGGGGGGGGAAGAAAAGAATGGATGCTCACCTTAAATCTGTTGAGTACTGACACAAAAATCTAGCTTTATGATGATAGTAAAATACTGTAAAACACAAAAAAGGCGGTTTTCTTTCCAGTTTTGCTTGGAATTCAACTCATACAAAAGGCATTCTTCATGATTCTCTCCTTTTCTGTGGAGGAGAAAAAAAAGATTTTTAAATGGAGCCCAGTCTTTAGGATTTGTGTATATACTTTCTTGACTGACAAACTCTTACATATGCATGTGATCCAACAGGAAGTCATTTTAAAAAATCAAACCATAAATTATGGGATGAATTCATAGCAAAGGTTAGGGAAAAGTCAGGATGGTTTGATAAAGTTTATTCTCTCCCTTTCTATGACATACTGGATGACAATATATAACTGGGGCTCTCCCAGTTGTTTGTACACACTCTCCCATACCCTAACACAGAGGTAGGGAGTGGAGAAGTATTGTTTATAAAACTAAAGCTGGATAAACTATCTGTACAGAGCCTCTACAGCAGAGGATTTTCTTTGCATACTTCTATACCTCAGTGGATTTCAGTGGGAGCTGCACTTTCACTTACACTACATGGGCTACTGAGAGCCTTTGACCCAATCTATTTGCAACATCTGATCTCCCCTCTAAATGGAGCCAGACACTCATTGTTCTGGCTGATGCTAAGAGCTGGTGTACCTCAGCCTTGTGAAAGCAAAAGGCAAGAAAATCTGAAGAGAGCTACAGTGATTTCCCTTCAAACTCAAAATGTGTTTGAGCAGAATAGAGTTAAAATAAATGACATGGGACATTCTAGGGCAAAAACTTTTGACATCTGGTTATGCTCGCACAAACCATTTGCTACCAAAGTAACTCCTGGAAGCTGAAATGGCCTGATGATCACATAGGAAGAGGAAGGAGGTCTTTAACTCACTCACAGAAATCGCCACGGCCAGAAAACTGGCTGAAAATCTTCCTGGCCAGGTACCAGCCCTGGTGAGGGATTCTCAAATGCTTCTTGTGCAGGGGCTGAAGACCATGAATAAGTGAGAGGGCTGCCTAGAAGAGAAGGCAAATAGAGGATGAGGAGCAACTCTGAAGATGATGTTTGCTGGTGGCCTGTAACACCACTCTACAGCTTCTTGCCTTTTTCAATAGTCAGAAGTGAATAAATAAATAAAAGCACATTTTACAATTGTAAATAAATAAATAAAAGCAGAACAAACAACAGCAGTTAAAAAAAACATGATGCTGGCTACACCCAGCATCACTCAGGCTCAGCTGGGTTCCTGTATGCCTCTATCCAGTTCCAGCCAGCACTTCAGCAGTAATTGAATCAAAGCTGCCAGTATGCACAAAAATCCAGCCCAATTCATCTAAATATAGACCATAGTGGGAAATTACTGAAAATAAGGGTTTATCATTTTAGTCAGTACCCCTTGGTTTAATTCAGTGCTACGTGACATTCCTGTGACTGGCTGGCTGTTCCCTTAGCAATTCCCTTCAATGCTTCCATGGGTCAGTATCCAGGACTGGTATTTCCTCCTCCTTTTTCCTCACAGAGCCAGGACACCCAGAGCAGCCCAGTTCTAACAGCGTGTAATGAAATGGTCCCATAAAGGCCAAATGCAGACTGGATGTATGCCAACATGTGAACAGGGGGGCTTCTTTGTGGGGGTGACTGCATATCAGCACAGATAAATATCCTGGCTCGTCTCAGCAGCAATCTAGGAAGGCAGCTGGAAAAACATCAAAATAATTCACAACACAGATATCATTGAATTGTAAAGGGAGAAAAGCTGCACCTCTGTTTACGCTAGTATTTTAAAGATATGATTTGATGAAACTCAGAGTTGCATTTTGGTAATTCTAAAATTCTATGATTACAGAGAAGCTGTGAAAAAAAGCTGACTCTTCAGCTGGACAAATCTGCTGAAGTTGGTCATAAATAAGATATCTTAAATATCCGCTACCGAGACCCAGATGACTTCCTGAAGAGTCAAACAAGCATGAGATAGAGAAGACCTGCAAGGTCATCTGGTCCATCTCCTTGTCAGTGTTTGTTGTTTTGTTTCTCCCTGGTTTCCCGTGTCTTAATTTAAATTTGTTCTTGTTTCCTTCCTCCTTATCAACCATATGAATCTCCTTTAAAATAACTGCTCTCCTCCTCAGTATAAGATCAGATAATAGAGTACAGATTTAGTTCCTTTCTCTTGTAGAACCTGAAATTAATCTGTCTCCATTAAGAGCTCAATTGTGGGTTAATCGCTATTGTCCCTATCACTTCGTTTCAGCTTGTTCTGTGCACATTGCTTTTTGTCAGATGTTGTCAATAATCCTCCTTTCCCTTACTCACTCATGTGTGAAATTTCTCTTGCATTTAGTCACGGGCCTCTTCTTAATCCTCTCTTTAATGGTTACTGAGTACTAGGATCTGCATCTGATAAATCCAATGGCTAATTTTTTTTTTTTCCAAGAACAGAACTTTGCATTTCAACCACTCCACTGCAGACCCCCATTTACAGCACCGATTTCCTGTCTGCTCTACAACCTTCCACAGGATTTTGTGGCTGAAGCTTTCTGCTCCTCTCTTCAGTAGATCAACTGATTAGAAGTGTATCTGATCCATGGTAACCAAAGGCTACAGCTTAAAAAATAAAAAGTAAATAAAAAAATGATATTCCTTTGTCCTTTATTTTTGTTTTCTCAAGGGAGTGGAAGGGAGTGTAGAAAAAGCAAGTGTTATCTCCATACACTTTTTGGTTTTCAGAGGCCATACGCACAAATCTCCCCCCTCCTTGGGGCTGTAACCCCTTTCCCCACAGCTCTCTGTGATATCTCATATATCCTTCCTTTTGTTATTTGTTATGCATCTTCCAAAACAAACACAACTGTAGAAACACAGGATATCTTCAGATTGCAAGGCTTAGGATCAAAAACTGTACTGGCTTTAGGCCGGAGGCAGCACCGCTGCACATGGGGATTTGAGTTAAATCTCTTTAAAAAGCTGCTGTTTTTTCCATTCCCCTATAAATATTAGAGCAATGTTCACAACAATGCCTTCATGTTTTTCAAGAGGCAACCACTTGGTTTCATGCTTTGATGAACAGAAAAGGCTACTGCAGTCATTTTTTTGTTGGAAAACTTTATCCCATAAATACACTATGAAAGAACACAGGATGTGAGATGGACACTGAAAAAGTCAGGAGGGCAAAATTGGGCAGAATCTGTTGGGCTTCATTTGTCTTTCTCAGATGGGAATGTAGGGAACTGGAACTGTAGTTCAGAATGTTTCTGTGCAAATTAATAGATGGTTGTGCATTGCACAAGGCAGTACAACTCATGCCTCTTTGCCCAAGCACCCAGCATGAAAGGAACAAATGTTGAATCATCATAGCACTGTTGCCCCGTTCCTAAGTGACTTCTTCAAATTAACTTAAGGATTAGTTCCCCATACTCTGCAGAAATTGCATGTGAACGTTTGCATGTCAGCAAGACAAATTATGTTATTATGTATTAGTTTTAGCTAGTACACTTTGAAAAATATTTGTTGTTCTAAAGATGAATCAGGAACATAGGGAAATTGGTACTATTTGCATAGCTGTGGACGAGGTCCCATAGGGAAATCTATATGCTCTGCGTGACAAGGCGTTTTCCAGGAAAGCTGAGGGCCTGAAGGTGGTTATACAGATGGGTGCAGGCAGACACATGTTCTTCCTGCCAGCTCTCTGAGCTGGCATGGCAGGAGCCAGCTCCCATCTGGAAGCTGTACCATTAGAGTAGCACTGTGCCAAACCTGACATATACCACCTCTCAGTACTTGGCCCTTGTTATGGGCTTGCTATTCGGGTAAATGCGTGAAATACAACTTCTTTGAGAGGTCATCACAAAAATGAACTTCTCATACTGAGGGGTTAATTTTATGCTTTCTTCGTATTCCATCAGTGAGACTCACCTCAGCTCTAAGAGCATCATTACATACTGGGGAGCCAGGACGCACTTCAGTATGACTGCCAGCAGTTGTCTTCCCTTTCTCTTCTTTTTTTTTTTTTTTCTCTTTTTCTTTCTCCTTTTCTGCCTTTTTCCTAAAATTCAGAGAAATCTGACAAAGAATAACAAAATCTCAAATGAAAGTGACACAGAGTGCAGGTTGAGGCTTTCAGCAGACACGAACGCAGTTGTCACAAAGGATATTTAAAGAAACGAATAAAAGTAAGCTGGGGCCTTTACATACAGATGATCCATATCTAGAGAACTTTGTTAGAACAAAAGCGAGTTGTGGGCTCTGTGAATCAGGTGTCCTTCTAAGACCAGCTCAGGTCCTTGAAAAGCAAATAGAGATGAATATATCCAATCTCCACTGCCATCCGTGTGCACAGCTGGGGCTCCCCAGCCAGTGCAACAACAGGAGGAAGAAAATGAACAGCCAGCAGAGGTGTCTAGATTAGAAACATCAGCAATATAAAGTCTCATTTCTATTTGTATGTGATATTTCAAGAAGCCTCCAAAATAATAATAATAACAATAATAATAAAATAAAGAAAAGAAAAGAATCATTAAATGCTTATGTGTACGTGTATATATATATTTGTTTAAATACAAAGCTACTCAACAGCTTTGTCTAAAGATCAGCTAGCTGCTGCAGCCCGCTGGCTTTGACTTGTTTTTCACTGCACCATCAGAGATGAGAGTTTCACACTTTAACATTTTCAAGTGTATGATGCTGTAATTTATTTATAACCCAAAATACAGCACCCATTAGGAAATATTGATGTGTTTTTACTTCACATATGCGGCAGCAGAGAGAGAAGACACTCAACAATACAGCTGACGCTGAGCTCTCAGCTACATGCGTCTGCTGAGCTTCTGTGGGATGAAGTGACCTCAGGTAATTCTCTCACTTCGCAGCCTCGAGGACATTTTGGGTGGGGGGTCACGTTCAACCAGCCAAGCTAGAAGGGTTGTCATACTGCTCAAGTGCTTGTTTCCACTATGAATAATACAGAGATGAAATATGCTGATGGACCAAAACAAAACAAAAGTAAAAAATATGTTGAGAACAGTATCTACACGGTGCTTACGCTCATACATCCTAAAAAAAATAAACACCCAGCACCTGTAGGGCCTCGAAGAAGCGGGCACTGAGCTCCACACGCGGCGCCCGAAGGCAGTGAGGCGGAGAGCCCGCGCAGCACGAGGGAAGCCGTGTGGGAGCAGGGCTTTCCCCTCGGCAGGTGCGCTTCTCCCCAGCGCAT